>CABHPP010140194.1:0-34828 GCA_902168425.1 Peromyscus attwateri
GACCGCGCACTTGGGAGCTGACCGGGCGCTCAGGTCGGTCTGGCCTAGTGTTGTCTTGTAGCTGCTGGGAAGTAAGGGGAGCCGAGTGAGCGAGGGTTGACAAGTGGCTGGGCTTACTGGCAGGGAGAAAGCCAGAGGCGGGAAGATGCTGTCCCTTGCTAGGCTCTGGATGGCCTCACACCTTCCGGGCCTCTCATGCTAGGGCGACCGCCGGTCTAATGCCAGCGAAACGGTCGAGCGTTGGTGCTCTGCAGGACCTCGCAAAGTTCCGCTGTCCGGACAGCCTTAGAAGGGCCCCAGGCGCTGGGACGGAGAAGCACGCGCCGTGTGAGAGTGCATGCGCGCGCAAACCGCCCCCAAATGCAGAGCTGGGGCACAGCAGCCCTGAGCACGTGGCGGTATTTAGGCCGGGTGTGCCAGAGCCCTGAGGCCGGGCACACAAGGATTTACCTGCTCTGGAGGCGGTCCCGAAGCCGGGTCAGAGGAACCCCAGCTTCCACTTAGGACCTGTGCTCACCGCCCTCTACTCAGCAGCTTGCCTTTCTTTGGGCTAATTTCTCTTTGCATAGTTCCAGATGAATCTCTGGGGTCAAAGGAATGTTTCCTAGGATCCAAGACAGAACTGAGGTTCACACAAGCATTAAAAGGACAGGGGGGTGAAAAATCGGCTAGCATTTTCTGTTTACAAGGGGAACCTCCCCAGGATATGGGCAGTAGTGTCATTAGCTGGTTTTATTTTTATTTATTTATTTATTTTTGCAAACCTCTTGTTGCATACTTAGGAGAGGAATAACCTTAATACTTCAGGGTTCTCTCCCTCTGGATGCAGAAGGAGAAACGACTGAAACCACTCTTCAAATTGATTGTTATAAGAGATCGCAGGTGTTTAGACTGTAGCTATTGTGTACCTTAAGCACACATAACAGGAACCAAAAAAAAAAAAAAATTGCCAAGAAACTGATTTTCCCCAAACCCTCTTGTGCAGCGAGTACATGTTGCAGGACTAGCAAATCTTCGAGGTCAAGAATTTGAAGACCTGCAATTAAGAACCCTAACTCCAGGTGTGTGTTTTCTTGGAGTGGTCCGTCCTTCTGCGGTCGCTGTTCAACCTCATTTCTAGAAAATCAAGATTCACTGTAGCTTAGCGTTGAGCTCCGGACTCCTCCGCACCCGCAAGCTGGTCTGGATGGCGAGCTGGTTCCTAAGACCTAGTACTGTCCCCAGGCTCTTGGAATTAGGAGTAAGGCCCCAAGACTAAATTCATGCCCTGGCTGATGACTCCTGTTCAAATGTACCTTTCTCCCTCAAGATGAAGCAGGGGGCGGGGCGGGTTCTGGCTGCAGAACCGCTCAGACCAGGGTATCCAGGGCTTTCCGGAAGGCCCAGTGCTCTTTGGGAGGCCAAGATCCTGACCTCCCTGCGGAGCAGCCTTGTCCTCTGGAGCGGTGGATCAGTTCATCCTCGCTGCTGGCAAATCCAGGCCCCTTACCATCACAGTCAAGGGCTCTTACTCTCCTGTGTCTCCTCATCTCTAAAAGGCAGGCCCTTGTGTGGGGGTCGGGGGGGGGGGCGAGTTATTCGGTCTGGGGCTGGGCTTTTCCCACCCCGGCAGGAGAAGTGCAGACTTAAAAATGCCGCTCTGCCAAGGGCTGCTTCCGCCAGCGAGATCCACATCCCGCCTCAGTCGCAGGGTCAGCCACCCGGCGCTGGGTGCGAGTGCGGCGCCCAGCACTGCAGGGACCCCCCGCCAGAGATCGGCGTGCTAGGCCTCCGTGGGACATCGAGAGGCCACGTTCTTGGTGGCCCTGAAGGCCGCCAACGGGTGAGCCAGCGCAGTGGCAAAGTCGGCAGCCTGATCAGGGGGATTCAGAAAGCAACCCCAGCCCGGCCGGGGGGTGGCGCACGCTCCCCAAACCCCCTGCGGGCGCCTGGGTCCTCACTGCTAGACACCTCGGGTCATCACTGCGAAGCGCCTGGAAATGGGGCCCGCGGGAGTGTGAGCTGCCCCAGCCCAGGCCGGTAATATTCAAGATTCACCGTCGGCTGAAACTGCTTTTGCGAGTCATTGCTTGTGCGTTGGCCAGAGCTCTGAGTCTCGCAGTTCTCCGCGATGTGCGGTCTAGGGGCAGCCAGAACTTTAGGGGTGTGTGTGTGTGTGTGTGTGTGTGTGTGTGTGTGTGTGTGTGTGAGAGAGAGAGAGAGAGAGAGAGAGAGAGAGAGAGAGAGAGAGAGAGAGAGAGAGAGATTGATCGAGATCTCAGGGCATGGTTGGAGAACCTCAAAACGCATTTTTAAAATTTATATTTTAAGGAAGATCCTGAGTTTAAGAAGCTGGAGAGCTGGTCAAAGTTAACGGCTTTGTATATATTTAATACATGTATATATTTAATATCCCCTTCCCGTGCATGCCTTGGCACTGCATGGAGGTCAGAGGACAACTTTCAGTGTTCTGTTCTCCTTCCACAGAGTTCGAACTCAGGTGGCAAATTTTACCTGCCAAGCCGTCTATCTAGCAGGCTCCTTCTATACTTTAAAGCATCCCATCTGCAAGGTGGAGTTAACACAGGAAAAAAAAAATGCAGTGTAGTTCAAGAAATGGCAGATTTTAATTGTGTTTCCAGCGACTGCTTTATAATCTCTCAGTTTAGGAAGATGGTCTGTACTGCACACCAACGCACTGAATAGCATCTTTCTTCAGACAGGGATGGAGGAACGGAAAACACCACCACTTCCAACCGAAGTGTTGCAGGGACTGATTGCAAGGGAACTGGTGCCCCAGATGTTGCACTAGCGTGGCTGAAAGTGTGAGCAGGTAAAGCGGAGAGAGTGACATTGTTAACAAAACCCCATCTAATTAACAATGACTTCATTTGAGGGGAAGGATGAAGAAGCCTTTTAAATCAATCCAGATTTACAGGCCTAAGCGCAGCCAATTTATGAATATGGAGCCCAACTGGGGTCTGCTTTCTTTCAAAGATGTCATCTCAGAGGCAATAGCATAGGTGAAGTCATTTGGTTACACTGTGGAAACTTTTATAGTGCCTTCCTTGGGAATTTAATTCAGTGCTTCTTCATTTTATTAGGAACAGACAGACTCCATCAACTGGGCTCTCCCTGTTTGGAGGCAAGACTGCTTGAAGCAATTAGGCTCACAATTAGCATAGTTTTCCTGACCCCAGCAGCAGCAGCAGCACTCCTTAGAGTAGCCATTTCTTCAAAGTCAGGGAAAACCTGGAGGAGAACATGCTCCCCAGGTGTTGGGGAAATGAGCATACAAGCAGGGTGTCACCAGAGTACCAAGAGCCCGTGTGGTTGCTTCAGAAACTTTGCTGGGTTTCGGCCCCTTTCTGATTCTGACTTTGTTTAAAAACTTCTCTCCTTTGATTCTATTTTGTCAGGACTGCCTGTAAGAAAATGGATTTCCCCCATTGTCTTCTGTCCTGTGCACACAGTATTGCTGTGGAAAATATTAGGGTCCAAGGGAGGAGGACATTGATTGACTTGTTGAAATTCTGTTAGATGACAAATTTCAGGTGTGTGTGTGTGTGTAAACCAAACTGACAAGGATCCAGCATTCAGGAGAGTGATTCGTGAGGACCAAGAGTTTATGGTCAGCCTGGGCAACAGTCTAGGCAATGTGGTGAGTTCAAGGCCTGGTTGGACTGCTCTGTTAGGAAAACAGAAACTAAACAATGTGTAAGGAGAGGCTAGAAGGTAAGTGTGGGCTGATAATTCCCCCCTCAATTTTTAAGGGGGCTCTGCATAACTACTCTGCAGCTCTTCCACTGTCCGTTCAACCAGTTGGTAGGCAACGACATCCTTAGGAAAATCAGCTGCCTGGAGTTCAAAGCAGTCGGAAAAAACAGTTTTTGTTTTTGCCACTACCATGAGTGGTGAGTAGTTCTATATACCTGAATATTGCTCCTTTTCTAGCGCTCTCATTCCTAAATACACATTTCTCTGCAAGATTTCACTAGATTAAATTGCTGACAGTTCATCAGTAGCAGCAACAATGTAATTCCCCTAACCTTATTAAATCAATAAATACTAGATTCATGCATTGAATTAAAAATGCATCAGCATGGCCAGGAATTGTGACCATACGGCTATAGACCTTGGGATTGAAGATGCCACTCAAAAACTAAATGCTTAGGATTTATTTAATCTAATTTTCTGTTTTGGATCGGTGATTAAGTATTCTAGGGTTTCAACATTCCAGGAGCCCTTGTCGTGGTGTTTTTTTTTTTTCACTTTGATTTGTTTAGTTATTTAAAAATCTTCTCACTAACTCCTCATGTATAACTACAGAAATCATGCCCGCACAGAACAATAGTAATATTCTGTGACTTCATAGTTCTTGTTGTTACTTCTCCTTAGAATACATTAGCCTAGTAAGATATACTCATTTGCATAGATTTATACATAAAACATGAAAATTTAGATAATACGTTTTTGTTTGTTTGTTTTGGGGTGCTACATACCAAATCTAAGGTTTCACTCATACTGGTCTAGCAGACTGACACTGAGTGTATCTCCAGCCCATGCTTTTTGTATAACTAAATATACAGAGTGTGAATGTACACTGATTATAACAATTTTGTTTTAAAAAGAAACCACATTTATTTCTTAGCACTGTTAACTATTATAAACAAATTTATCACTTTAAAATGCTATTTATTTATATTATCTGTTTTGCTTGGTGAAATCCACACTATAAAAAGTAATTAATTACTTAACTCCTTAAACTTTACATAGCACTTAGACAATTACATATATCTCTAACATCACATTTGATGCATAAACACTTCATATGGGGTTTCCTAGAAGTTGTAGATTTGTATGTAAATTTACAGTTAAACCCTACTGAAAAGGGGTCATGTCAAACATGTGAAAGTTGGATGGAATGGTACGATTACTCATCAGACACCTGACCATACTAATTAACAATGCAAATGACTTAAAGTGTGCATTCCCTATAGGTGTCAGTTAGTATATTTGGTGCTGAATCCTAAAGATGTAGTCATGGCCCGCAGGTTCACCACACTGTGGAAGAAAAATATTTATTTGACCAAACAAGCAATCAAGTGAAATCTATCCTCTTTAAATAAACTGGTTCTTCAGTGTTTTCCAGTTGGTGTAAGTTGTTGTCTGGGATGTCCCCCAGGGCTCTTTCTGCTGTTCCCTGATTTGGTATAGAAAGCAGCCCTGAATGATGGATTACTGTGTCATTGCAGCCAGCGAAGGATTAATTTGTTTCATTGATTTCTCTTTAGGCAGATTGCCAGAATTTGCTGCTTCCCACCTTTCCTCAAGACTTCTAGAAGTAATAGACAGTAATAGTCTAAGACAAATCAGCCCCTTCTTGTAAAACAGAACAAGGAAACGAAGAGTCCTAAGAAAGCTAGGGTGAATATTCTTATTGGCATACAGAGGGGAACAATTAATAAGCTACTTTATTTGCTTTAGAAATACTTTTAATTGGAAAAATTCTGGAATTGATGGCATATAACAGAACATGTAGATTGTAAGTAAACATGTTTATTTTATAAATGTTTTATAATTTGTAGTTAACCTGTTTAGTTAACAGGAGAATGTATATTACCTATGTGATTGGCAAATGCTTTTCTTTCTCTGCCAGATTTAGAAATTAAACAACATTACATAATTTATATTTTACTTCATCAGATTTTTTTGGTAGAATAATTTGATCCAAAAATATTTTGAAAAATTTGGACAATGACAGCTGTATCAGATCATAGAAATACAATATTTAAAGAAAAAAGAAACACAACATTTTATGATTAAAAAACTAGTGTCTCCTCATTAGAGAGAATTTGTAAAAATTTAAAATGACTTTTTTGTGTTTTTTCAACTCATTTTCCTCCAAAAAGTTAAATATGATTAAATTATTATGAAAGTCACTTATATTTACTTGGCTGTGTTTTAACACATGTACTGTAATTAATCATTGGTCTATTTTTGGAAAATGAGATTCTAATTTTCCATTATTACAAAATTGTGCACTTTTTAAACAAATCTTGAATCATATGTGGCTATTTCCACACAATATATTATTAGAGAAAACTAACTTCTCTCACTGAAGGTACAGACTGTTTCATAGAGTCAAGCTATTTTCTAGAAAGTTTCTAGCCATTATGCCAATACCCTGAAAAGAAGTTCTCTGTTAGTACAGCATTCTAATTCATGTTGCATGAGCAAAGATGGCAGGACAACATTCTTTTCCCCGTGCTCTGAAAGAAGTGATAGCGTCTTGCATATCCTTAGTGTCTCAGAAGTATTTTTCCAACTGCAGATGTGAAATAAGGAGGCTGGTTATACAAATCTATTTGTTTCTCTTTTGTAGTGCTGAAAATTATATTGATTTAATGATCTCAAGTTATACTTTTTATGCAATTAGTTGTGTAGTAAAAACTAATATTGTCATGTGCTAATGTCTTTTTTCCTCTGTTGTGCTGAGGTGGTAGTCCATGCAGCATCAGCAAATTTACACTTTCCCTGTGTGCTGCTGAGAGGAAAAAGGAACATCTGTTTCCATTATATATCTGCATCATAATGATAATTAATGAGCCATTATGGTAGTATACCATCAATATATTTTGCTGAATGATCTATACTTTCTTGGTGGAAAATTTTAGATCTATCAGAAGCACTTGGAGTTTGCAGGTAGTTCCACGTAGAAGTTGAGAGGGCCTTTGAGTACTTTAAGGTAAAGTATTGCAGTTATGACTTGTCTTAGTAAAAGCAACCAATGTTAGGTTTTCAGATGTGACTCTCATGTGTTTCTCTCAAGCATATGTTTAGAGTACAAATCACTGGGCATCATCTCTCTCACTGTCGTCTTCTTCAATGGGTTTACCAAGCTACCAAGATAGCTTATTTTGTCTTTTATGCCTTTGTGAACTTTTTGTTTTTACTCTATGGGAGAGTGGAAATTAACATATTTCTTTTGTTTTCTTACATTAAGGAAACATAATACTATCTACCCCTGAAAATGTAATACTAAGGCTGGAACTGTGGTTGTTGCACATGCTGAGCATATGCTTTAGTGAACTGCATCCCTACCCCCAATATTTACCTTTTAAGTTCAGCAGGAGAATGCTTGAAACCACACACAACTCTTTCCATTGGCCTTTAAAATCCCAGAGAAATGTTTTCATTTATTTTTGCTTTTGGTTACAGATGCTTTGGTGGTTACATAAAAATGATTAAAAAGCATTTCATATGAAAAAATGATTGTATGTGCATGTATGTTTATATGTATGTATATCCATTTACTCTAAACTTGGTTGAGAAACATTACCAGTAAAATTGAAGCCCTCTGGAATATGTTCTCATATGGCTTCTAAAGATATGACCTTGTTCTAAGTTTGGTCATTAATGTCTATTTCCCTTTAAAAAATATAGTTTAAATGTGACATCAGTGATTGTGCTTAAGTAAGTGAATTAAAAATATTGGAGCTATGACTGCTATTTGAATGTCTATTCACTTCTGACTAGGCATTTCTCTGCTTTACCATCTTTGTCCATGAAGTTGGTTTCTACTGTTATTGTAGCCATACTTAAAAAACAGAAATTATCATGTGTTCTCTATATTATTAAAGAAAATGAAAAAGTAAAGATGGATAGCTAGCTTGACCAGACCATGTAGTGAGTCAAAGAGCAAGAACCCTCAGTCCCTCTGACTTGTACTCCTTTTCCACTCCAGGGTGTGACGTCACACATTCTAGAGGGAGGGGCAGACTCCTCTTTAAGGAGACAGAGGGGATGGGGCTGGAGAGATGGCTCAGAGGTTAAGAGTACTGAATGTTCTTCCAGAGGTCCTGAGTTCAATTTCCAGCACCCATATGGTGGCTCACAACCACCTGTAATGAGATCTGGCACCCTCTTCTGTGTACATAATAAATAAGTAAATAAAAAAAAGAAAGGGAGGGGATGGTGAGGCAAGAGAGGAAAAGGGTTTTTTTCCCCCACAAATATTTTAATACTTATTTAGGAAAAAATAGTGGAGTTTTATCAATCTAGGAACTTCTTTCTAGAATGAGAAGACCATGTGTCTCCCAGAGCCTTCGAATTCCTTTTGTATTTTTCAAAAAACCTTCTTGGAAAGAATGATAGTTTAGATACTAAGAAGGTTTTCACTAGTCTCTTTACCTTCAGTTACTTTTCTGACCTCTTTCAAGTAATTAGAGCCTGAAAACACACATGTATATCTAGTTTTTGATGTATTCTGTCAGCTAGGACTTTAATTACTTTTTCCTTTTTAGAGTTTGTGCTATGTTCACAGCAGAAATGACTTTCTATTTGAAAAGCGCTTGGTAAGAGCACGACAGTGAAAACGGCACAGGGGGAGTGCCTTGCAGACAAGCTCTCAAAGCCTCTCTGGAGAAAACCTTCTAAATGTAGCCACACAGAACCACACGCATGTACTGTCTCTCTGAGGCTTTTACTCCAGCAAATTCAATTCATTTTTAGTTGAGATGACTAAACCTGATTCATAATGTTCACACAGAGTCATGATCCTCTTATGAACAAAACTACTTCGCAGATTTGTTCTTTCAAAATCAAACAGCTCTTTTAATAAATTATTTGCTTCCTTCCATATGGACATATACTTGGGAACTTATAAAACTATGAATCATACTCTTTAAAAATGACTTTATTTATTCTTTGAGAATTTCATATAGTATATTTTATTTTTAAATTTTTATTTATTCTTCTCCTATGCAATATATTCTGACCACAGCTTCTCTTCCCTCATTCCTCCTAGTCTCCCCCACCTCTCCTCTTCTCCAGATCTAGCCCCTATTTCCCCTCACCCTGAACAAGGCAGGCCTCCCGGAGACATCATCTGAACATAGCACAACAAGATACAATAAGACCAGGCACAAACCCTCACATCAAGGCTGGGCAAGGCAAAATGGAAAATGGAAAAATGGTCCCAAGAGCAGGCAAAAGAGGCAGGGACACCCGCTTCCACTGTCAAGAGTCCCCCCAAAACACCCAGCCAACAGCCATAACATATATATGCAGAAGACTTAGTGCAGAACCATGCAGGCCCCATGCTCCTTCAGTCTCTCTGAGCCCCCTGTGAACCCTACTCAGTTGATTCCGTGGGCAGTGCTCTCCCAGTGTCCTCCACCCCTCTGTTTCTCACAAGTCCTCCTCCTGCTCTTCTGCGTGGTTCCCTGAGCCCCAGTCTGAGGGCAGGGACCCAGTGGAGACCTCTAGCCTGGGTTTTCTCTCTATCTAGTTCTAGGCAGTGTGTCTCTGCATCCCCTCCAATCAGCTGCTGGGGGAAGCCTCTCTGATAGTGACTGGACGAGGAATGGATCTATGAATATAGCAGAACATCATTAGGAGTCATTTCACTGATTTTTTAAAAGTCATGTTTGGTTCTATCCTAGGTGTCTGGGCTGTTCATTCTCTAGTTTCTGGCCATTCAAGCAATGTCAGGCATGGGATCCATCTCATGCAGTGAACCCCAAGTTAAATCAGACACTGGCTGGCCACTCCCACAAGCTCTTTGCTACCAATAACCTAGCACATTTTGCAGACAGGACAGATTGTAGGTAGAAGGTTTTTTGGCTGGTCTGGTCTCTCAATCCCTCCACTGAAAGCCTTTCCTGGTTAAAGAAGATGGACAGTTCAGGCTCAGTATCCTCTGTTACTAGGAGTTCTCTCTAGGGTCGCCCCCATAGATCCCAGGGAGTTTTCACTGCATTCACTAATTCACTAGATTTCTACATTGTCCCCCCACATGACCTCCAATTCCAATTGTCTCTCTCCATATTCTCTCCCTCCACCATCACCTGATCCCTCCTATTCCCATCCCCACTCTCCCTGAGTCCACCTGCAAATTTTCTCTACTTCCCCCTTCCAGGTAGATCCCTGTGTCCACCCTTGAGCCCTCCTTGTTAATTAGCCTCTTTGGGTCTGTGGATTGTAGCATGATTATAATTTACTTAACAGCTAATGCTGTTAATGCATACCATGTTTGTCTTTCTGGATCCAGGTTACCTCACTCAGGATGATTGTTTCTAGTTCTATCCATTTGCCTGCAAATTTTATGATGTCATTTTTTTCAACAGTTGAGTAGTACTCCATTGTGTAAATATATCACATTTTCTTTATCCGTTCTTTGGTTGAGGGACACCTATGTTGTTTCCAGTTTCTCACTATTATAAATAAAGCCACTATGAACATAGTTGAGCAAGTGTCCTGGTGGCAGAATGGAGCACCCTTTGGGTATATGCCCAATAGTGGTATAGCTGGGTCTTGAGGTAGATCAATTTCCCATTTTCTGAGGAACCACCATATTGCCTTTCATAGTGGCTGCTCAAGTTTGCATTCTCACCAGCAGTGGAGGAGTGTTGCCCTTGCTCCACATCCTCTCAAGCATGAGCTGTCACTTGTGTTATTGATTTTAGCCATTTTGACAAGTGTAAGATGGAATCTCAGAGTAGTTTTGATTTCCATTTCCCTGATGGTTAAAGGTGTTGAACATTTCTTTAAGTATTTCTCAGCCATTTGAGATTCTTCTGTTAAGAATTTTCTGTTTAGATCTGTACTCCATATTTTAATTGGATTATTTGGTTTTTTTGATATCTAGTTTCTTGAGTTCTTTATATAATTTCAATATTAGTCCTTATCAGATGTGGAGTTGGTGAAGATCTTTTCCCAATCTGTAGGCTACCATTTTGTCCTATTGATGGTGTCCTTTGCCTTTCTGTTTCATAAGGTCCCATTTATTAACTGTTGACCTTGGTGCCTGCACTATTGATGTGCTGTTCAGGAGGTTGTCTACTGTGCCAATTAATTCAAGGCTATCCCCCACTTTCTCTTCTACCAGGTTTAGTGTATCTCGTTTTATGTTATGGTCTTTGATCCACTTAGACCTGAGTTTTGTGCAGGGTGATAAATATGGGCCTATTCACATTCTTCTACATGCAAACATCCAGCACCATTTGTTGAAGATGCTTTCTTTTTTCCATTGTTTCTTTCTGCTTTCTTTATCAAAACTCAAGTGTCCATAGGTGTGTGGATTTATGTTTGGGTCTTCAATTCAATTCTATTGATCAATATGTCTGCTTTTATGCCAAATACCATGTGGTTTTTATTACTATAGCTTTGTAGTAGAGCTTGAAATCAAGGACGGTGATACCTCTGGAGGTTCTATTATTGTTCAGAATTGTTCTAGATATCCTGGGTTTTTTGCTTTTCCAAAGGAAGTTGAGTGTTGTCCTTTCAAGATCTGTAAAGAACTGTATTGGAATTTTGATGGGGATTGCACTGAATCTGTAGATTGTTTTTGGTAGGATGGCCATTTTTACTATGTTAATCCTACTGATCCATGAGCATGGAAGATCTTTCTATCTACTGATATCTTCTTCTATTTCTTTCTTCAATGTCTTAAAGTTTTTATTATATAAGTCTTTCAGTTGCTTGGCCAGAGTTACCCTAAGATATTTTATATTATCTGTGGCTGTTGTGAAGGGTGTTGTTTTCCTGATTTCTTCCTCAGCCCAATTACTGTTTGTATATAGGAAGGCTACTGATTTTTTTTTTTTTTTTTTAGTTAATCTTGATTCCATCCACTTTGATGAAGGTGTTCATCAGCTGTAGGAGTTCCTTGGTAGAACTCTTGGGGCTGCTTGTGTCACACAGTGTACTTTAAATCATATTAATTCCTGTCTCCCAACGCCTTCTAGATCCTCTCCCACGTCCCTATCGACTCAACTTTATGTTCTTTCTCTCTTAAAAACAAAACAAACTGGAACAAACAATCCAAAAGAGCAAAACCATGAAATCCAATTTGTATTGACTGACTACTCCTGAGCTTGGGGCCTGCCCTGGAGTGCAGTTGATATACCCAGTGTCACACCATTGAAGAAATCTGACTTTCACTTGTGGATAGCTTCTTGGCCAGGGGTGGGACATTGTGCCCACCACCTCTCCTCCACACTGAAATTTTTGTTCAGCTTGAGCTGCGTAGGTATTATGCATTCTGTCACAGTCTCTGTGTCATGACACGAAAATGCAGTTTCCTTGGAGTTATACCTTACCTCTGGCTCTTAAAATCTTTCTACTTGCCTCTTCCACATAAATCCTGAGCCTGGAGGGCAGGGGTGTGATACAGGCATCTCATTTAGGGCTGAATATTCCAAAGTGTCTTATTCTCTGAGTCATTTTCAGGTGTGGATCTCTGTAATAAGAAGCTTCTATAATGAGAGTTGGGGAATCCAGTGACTTGAAGGTATAGCAGTATGCCATTAAGATTCATTTTATTGCTGTTCCTTTAGCAGAATAATAGCAGCAGATTCCCCCATTAATCATGTGTTTAGGGTGCTATAAATGTTTTCAGAATGGTTTTCTTTATTTACATGTTTGTTTGGCCTTTTTTTTTTTTTTTTTAGGAAGTCCAGGCTGCCTCACCCCTTCCCCACAAAAGCTTGGATTACAGGCAGGAACCACAGTACCTAGTGTGTGATAGTTGTATTATAATAATAAAAGCAGATAGAATACTTGTCTTTGAATATATTAGATCAGATTATCTTTCAGGGATTGGCCTGGAGAGATGGATAAGTGCTTAAGAAGAGCACTGACTGCTCTTCCAGAAGATTTGGGTGGATCTCCTCTACCCACACAGTGATGCACAACTGTCCATGACTCCAGTTCCAGGGGATTTGGTTCCTGCTTTTGACCTCCTCACACATATGGCACACAAATATACATGTAAGCAAAACATCAATACACATAAAATAAATGAAATACGTCTTAAAAATATCTTATGGGTTCAGTAGATTCTGGTAGAGAAAAAAATGCCTCATCATATTAGGCTGGGGAACTCTAAGAGTCCATGTTCATGATCTTTCTGTCCAGACACAGCACTGGTCAAGGTTACTGCATACATTTTCTTTCATCTGGAAAGACTTTTTTTGGTTGGGGTATATAATTGAGAATATTTTTTAAAAATTAAAAAATAGCTAAATGCAATTTGTGGGGAATATTTGTAATGTAAGAAATTTTCTACACTGATTAAATTTTTCTCCTGTTGTTCCCACAGGTAGAAAAAGACCCCAAGAAATACAATACTCTTTGCAATTTTTTTTTCAGGATTGCTTACACTTCTATAATATTTTTATTTTATTAATTTTTGACACTCCTTAATCTCAATAGTATATTTGTGTACTCCTTTTCTTCATAGAATTAGAATTTTATTCATTAAATATTAGACTTGCATGTTGTAAAATTTTCTTCATGTCTTGTTTTGATGTCTTTAGGATCCTTCTTTTATTTGATTTTTAGAGAATTAATTTATATTTTGTTATAATTAAGGTATACAGAATTCATAAAGACATAGTCCTTATCTTCAGAAAGATAGTAATGATCTTGAGTTTTACCCAAAATTCAACAGATTTTATTTTTTATTAAAATGTTCATCTGGTTTTATTAATATTACTATATTAAACAGAAAAAGAAAATACATCTCATTTTCTTTAAGTTTTAGGTTTTTTGTTTGTTTGTTTTTTTCTTGAGACAGGATTTCATGTAGCTGAATAGGCCTCAGTCTCCCTAGGTAGCTTAGGATGACTTGAACATTTGAACAGCTGGCCTGATACCATTAACTAGGTCAAAATCTCATTGGCTGGATAGGTCCTAGGGAAGAATTAAATACCGTTATTAAGTTAAACGGACATAGTAATAAATGAACTCCCATGACTTGTAACACCCATAGATCAGTGCCTCTCTCAGCCCTCATCTGGGAAGGTTCTCTTTGAAGTAGATGGTGATGAATAAACCCACAATCAGTTAACATACAGAGAATAAAAGACTGTGCTTAGGTCTACATCACTCCCTACCCCCAAGGCTAAGAGATTCTCTCAGAAGATAGGGCAAAAAGACCAGAGCTGGTAGCTGTCTATAGTGAAACAGTATTTTCTGGATGTGACAGTGCAGTGTGTACATGAGCTCACGGTGGCTGGGACTTCACGCACAAGGCTTGCACAAGATCAAGACAGTAAGAATCCCAGTGCGGGGATGAGGGAGGGACTCATGAAGTCCCACCCTTAGCTGAGGAGCTATTTGCAATTGTGGGCTGCTGAGGGAGGAAGAATCAGTTTTCTTCAAGGATGCAGGTCTTGAAAGGCTGCCCATGCTTCAGTAGACGGTTCCATACCTGTGCTAGCAGAGGCAGCACAGACAGTCAGTGGGTATTAAAAATAGAAGGACCATGTGAAGTGAGAGTGAAAAGTGAAGGGGATAGGAAAGGAATTGGAGGTGAGGGAAGGGGTGGTAGATGTGATTCAAACATATTATATGAATCTATAAATATTAAATGTAATTTTCATAAAGGATTACAAGAATATGCCATCACATCTACATTGTTGTATCCTTTTTTGAAGAAAAAAACTTCAGATTATGGTTTGGGACAATGAGAACCATAGCTTTCATGCTGTGTATCCTGAGTAGTGTATGATATTTTCTGTCTCCATCTCAGTTTTACATTTTTCTCAATATTTTAAAAATATTTTGTTTGCCAGACAGTGATGGCACACACTTTTAATCCCAGCACTTGGGAGGCAGAGGCAGGCAAATCCCTGTGAGTTCAAGGCCAGCCTGGTCTACAAATGAGTTCCAGGACAGCCAAGAATGTTGCACAGAGAAACCTTGTCTCAAAAAATCAACACCCCTCCCAAAACTGTTTAAATTAAATTTGCCAATTTAATTACTTTTGATAAATAAAAACATTATGTGATGTTTTTATTTATAAAAACAATTGAATTAATAATGATTATAAATTAGATGATAAAATTATTATTAATAATCATTTAGAAAAACATGAACCTATTTCTTGCTAACCTAAACAGCATAAGGCCCTTATCCAGGAAATAGGTTCATGATTTTTTAAAGTATAACTAGCAGCTTATTTAATTTAAAGTTAGGACACAATAACTACAAAAATAAGATTGGCTTGTATAAATACTTAAAGACTGTATCTGGTCTTAAACACATATGAGCTTTGATACCAGTATGGAACTTTCAGAGAATTAATTTTTTTTGCTCACCAGTTTATTAAATAATATTAAAAATAATATTTAGCTCTCTTGAAAGAGTTGGTTTTTTTGTTTCACTTTCCATAGACTTTAAAAGGTTGACAAAATACCAACATTTTCCTATAACAATTACAGCCTTCCTTGGCTTGTGTAGTGGGTAGCTGTTCCAGCTTTGACCTTGAAGTACCACCCCTAGTGAGGCAGCAGGTAACTGTTACACCTGCCTATGACCTACCCCTGGGGCGTGGCCTTTTTGGGCCCTTAAGACCTGGGATTTGTATGTGCTGGCTTCTCTTGGCTCCTCCTGATGCTGGATGCTAGATTGCAGACCAAGTCAGAGTTCTCCAGAGAACCACATTGGACTGCACCTCACCTCTCCCGGATCCTGTAACTGACCCCTTTACTGGTTGTAAATTGCTCCAAAATAAACCTCTTTTTACCACCAGTTAAACTACGTGGAATTGCCTTGTTAATTGCCACTTTAGTCTTGTGTTATTTTTTCTTTCTAAAAATTTAGATATATGAGTATAGCAGAATTTATTTAGGAATCATTTCATTGATTTCTTTTGAGAGGCTTCCTCCAGCAGCAGATGGGAGCAGATGCAGAAACCCACAGTCAGACAATATGTGGAGAGACAGTCTAAATTGGAGGTCCCCATCAGGTCCCTCCTCTTACAGGTTGGAGAACCCTGTGGAAGATGGAGAGGAAAGACTGTAGGAGTCAGAGGGGATGGAGGACACCAGGAGAATATGGTTCACCGAATCACCTAAGCAGGCCTTACACACATCCTCTGCATATATGTCATGGCTGTCAGCTTGGTGTTTTTGCGGGAGTAGGTGTATCTCTAATTCTTTTGCCTGCTCTTGGGACTCTTCCCCTCCTATTGGGTGGCCTTGTCCAGCATTGACATGAGGGTTTTTGCCCTGTCTTATTGTATCCTCTTTGGTTGTGTTTGGTTGGTGTCTCTTGGAGGCCTGCTCTTTTCTGAAGGGAAGTGGAGGGAGAGTGCATCTGGGGGAAAGGAGAGATGTGTGTGGTGGATCTGGGAGGAGTGGAGGGAGGGGAAACTGTGGTTGGAATATATCATATGAGAGAAGAATCTATATTTAATTAAAAAGGAAAAACAGACAAAAATGTAGATATAGACATCTTTCAATCTGAAGTTTTGTGATTAGTGTGGAAGAATAATTTCTGTTTTGATTAGTGTGCTTTCATGATATCACAAGATTCGCTTGAATTTTGATGATCTATTGGGTTTTTCTTTTGCATATTTCTGAACTTAAAATTTTGAATTCTCTTTTAAAATTAGCTATTATTATTGTTGTTATTGCAGTGCCTGGAACCCATTCCTGGGGGACTTGTATATATCAGTCAAATGCTCTACCACTGAGCTATAGTTCCAACCACTGTTAATTTTTGAGATATATGTTTTCTAAGACTCATATTTATAAAGAGACAAATGAAGAAATCAGTATACCTGGCAGAAATTTAAAGTAGAGTTAGCTATATTACATGATTCTGATGCCATGTTGACCTGGCTGATCCTGGTGATCTGACAGAATAGAGGTGGTATGAATCTCTGAAAGTACTACCGAGTAATAAGCCTGTGCTAAAGCCCTGAGTCACTAAGATCTTGTTGCTGTTTCAGTCCTAACATTAAGTTGGATGTGTTTGGAGAAATAATTTAAAAATTGTGAAAGACTTGTATAGTTCTACTGGGGAACTAGACAAAGGCAGTGTTTTTATATGCTGTATGATGGTGGCACGTCCTTATCACTTCACATGCTGGAAGCTGAGGCAGGAGGATTGCTAAGTCCAAGCCTATTGTGAGAACTAGTTAAAAAAAACCTCAGTGTAGTGACACAGCTTTGTCACAGGGTACCTTCCTGGCAGACTTATACCCTTGGGTTTGAACCTCAAAACCCACCACCAACTCCCTCCACCTTAATTAATAGATTTTCCTTTGCTATAAATAAAGCATTATTGCATCACCATTGTATGCCAGGCACATTTCATATATTCTTTAATTTAATTCATTTTAAAATTTAATTCATGTAAAACGAAAACTTCCTATTTTTGCTGGTAAAGAATTTGAACTTGGGAGCTAGCGAGATGGTTCAGGCATTAAGAGTATGAACTTCTCTTGCAGAGGACCTGTGTTTGGTTTTCAGTATCCACATAAGGTACTTTTTGACAACCACTTGTAACTTCAGCTGTAGGGAATCCAATGCCTTTTCCTGCCATTGATAGGCACCTGCATTCAAGTGCATCCTCCCCCACATACACATGATTAAAAATAAATCGTAGAAAAAGAACTTGAGGCTTAGACATTATTTGCCCAAGTCGAAGAGATAATGAACACTACAACAAGGATTCCAGATAAAATATGTATAAATCTGGAACCCATTTCTAGTTGATGATGTCATTTTTTTATCAAGTAATTAATTATGTTATCTTTTTTATTTTAAAACGTTTTTTATTGATTCTTTGTGGATTTCACATTATGTATCCCAATCCCACTCATCTTCTAGTCCCCTTGCATCTGCCCTCTGCCCTTACAATCTCCCTCCCCCGCAAAAAAACCCCACAAAATTTAAAAAAACAACCCTGCCCTTTACCAGCTGCAACACACAGGAGAGTGGGCCCTGCACCTTGCCTGGGCAAAATGCTCTCACCTAAGGAGGTGAGAGCAGGAGAGCTGGCCCTGCTCCTTGCAGCCTGCTGCATTGGGTGAGCTAGCCAGGGCAGTACTGGAGAGCTCGACGATGAGGGAACACTGGAGGGCTGACCAACCAGCTACCACCCAGGCTCAGAGCTAGGGCTGTGAGTTAGCCCACCCTCATTATGAACTGCAGGAGCATATGAAGGGGCCAAACACACAGACCCAAAGCTGCAGGATCTCCACAATGCAGGGTCACAATAGGATATCCAAGAGGAATCCCAGTGAAGGCCCGTTATCGTTCAATACTGCAGCAGAAGCTGGAAGACCTGACCCAGACCAACGACTCATAGCAACCAACACTTACAAGTAAAAATGTATGAACTGAAAGGTATACTGTGTAACTCAATGGGCCATACTATAGCTTCTACACTGAGAATTATTTGCTTGTTTGGTTTTTGGTTGTTCTTTCAAACTTTGTTTTGTTTTGAGGGGAGATTGCAAAGGCAGAGGACCGATATAAGGGGACTTGGAGATGAGTGGGATCAGGATGAATAATATGAAATCCACTAACCAACCAAACAACCAATTTGTGTTGCCCGTATACTCACTGGAGCATGGTCAAACTCTCAGTGGGCAGCCTCTTAGAGAAAACTGAGTCCTTCTCCTCCCACACCCTTACTAGAAGAGTTGTACTTCAGGATTCTTGCCACAATTTTTAAAAGTTCTCTTCAATGGTTTCCTATCTAGTCTCTCTCTCTCTCTCTCTCTCTCTCTCTCTCTCTCTCTCTCTCTCTGGTGAGGGTGAGGGAGAGAGGTTGTCACAGATGTCTTCTATGTCTCATTCTCAACTGTGAGTCTTCAGTCATCAATACCACTGCAAAAGAAGCTTCCTTGCCCTTTACAGTCAGTGGTAGCACAGATCATGGACTTCCATATGGTAGTCCTGGTAACATAATGGACCACTGACATCAACATAGTCTCAAGCATCAGCATGGACCATGGACTTCAGCCTGCTCTCTAGTGGCAGTACAGAACACAGATATCAACATGGTCCTTGGCTGCAGCGTGGACCATGGGCATCCACAAGAACCTTGGACACTAACACGGCCTGGGGTGACAGCACAGACCACAGATACCAACATGGCCTCTGGGGACAGTATGAACTATGGGGGTGTTTTGAGGAGGCCCAGTTCAGAAAATGAGCCATTCTCTATCTTGGACATCCTGTTGCTGTTCAGAGCCAGGGTGATCATGCAGCTGGGCAGTGTGTTTGGGTCAGGGCCTGAAAGAGCTACAGGCTGCTGCACACCATCCTGTCTGCCCTACTTGGCAATGACATGTTCCTCCACCCATTGCAGCCTTCTCCCACACCTGTCACCATCGCGTCTCTAGTTCCGCCTCTCTCCACCACACACATGCTGTTCTGTTCCTTCATCTTTCCCTCCTCTCCATTGCATATTGCAGTTGTGATGTTGCAACTGCAGCGTGTCACACAGTATATTTTTTTTTCCCGCCCAAACAGCTTTATATACAAATATTTGTTGTACCAAGTCATTGGTCTGGCTCAAGGTTTCTAGTTTCTGAAGTACCACAAATACTGGATCATTGCTGAGACTTGTCTTGGATATCCTGCTGTTGTCCAGAGTCAGGGTGTTGTTGTGGGGTAGGCAGGGTGTCCCTGGCAGGTTCCGTGCGAGCTCCTGGGCTCCTGGATACTGCACACCTCCATGCTCTCCATTCGTAGCCACGGTGGCAGGCCCTTCGGTAATGACATGTTTCTGAGGGAGCTCTAGGCCACCACACTCTACTCTGTCCTCAGTGCCTACCACCCGAGGATCAACAGGCACAGCTGTTAAGCTTGTAGGCTGTAGGCAGCACTGGTGACCCACACTTTCTGTCTCTCAGCAGGGTAAGCAAAGGCTGCAGCCACAGAGGCTCCTTGCTGGGAGCTGGTCAGCGAGCCTAGGGTCGGCCCTGTTCAGTAATGCCGTGTCCCTTGTCCGTAGTGGCTGCGCTTTCCTGTATCACTCCCATGTCCTTCACAGCTGTCTGCCATCTTTCCTTCCAATTTGGTGAGTCCGCTTTTTATAAGCATTTTCCCATCAGACCTTCCTGTTCATAGTTGTTCTGGAGAAACTGTGGGCTCTTCAGACTCCTTTTCATTGCTCTGACTCCTCTACGGCATCTCACAGCTGATGGTGAGGGCAGGAGAGGGCACAGGCTTGGTGGTGGCATTTCTCATCTGTGCACCGAGTCCCACATGGCCACCGCAGGTTGTCAGCTGTGGCCTGATGTGGACTTTCTGCAATAGCTTTAAGAGCATCAGTGGTGTCTCCAGGGTGAAGGGGGATTGGTGGTGGCCTGAGCTCCCTGGTGGCCAGGGGACTGGCCCGACTAGGTATCAACATACTCTTTTGTCTGCCGTAGCCATGCTCCCATACCTGTAGTGCCACCGTGCCTCTTGTTTCTCTTCTCAACACCACATGCACTGCTCTGTTCTGCCTGCCTAAGATTTTCATTTCTATTTCTATACCTTGACTTTCAGGGAGTAAAAGCACAGTTTTGCCTAAAAAGTATATTATCTTTCTCATGCTGCTAAAGTTACACAGACTTGATGACCTAAACAACAGTGATTATTTTTGTCCACAGTACCGAAGGATAGAAGTACAGGGTCAGGGTGTCAGCTGGTTGGCTTAGTCTAAGGCTGCAACAGAGAATTGATTCTTGGCTTTGCTCCTTCCTGAAGGCTGTTTGGCAATCTTTGGTGTTTTTGGCTTGTAGATGTGTTACTCTGGTCTCTGCCTTCATCTTCATATGCTTTCCCTTCACATGCTGTCTGTCTCTGTCCAGATGTCCTTGTTTATAAGCATATAAGTGATATTGGAATAGAAGCCACTCTATGAATTCATCTGAATTTGATCGTTTGCAAAGACTCTATTTCCAGATAAGGTCATGTTCATTGGAACTAGAGGTTAGGGCATCATCATCTGAGAGGATAAAATTCAATCCATTAACAGTACATAATGTTTGTGAGATAGTATACTTGAAAACTCATTAGCAGTGGTTTTATATATAAGTTTGAAGTTTGTCAAAACATTGGTATAATTATATGGGTGTATGCCAATTGATGAGTCACATATGAATATTTGTTTTTGAGACAGGACTTGTCCGTTCTTACAAAAACTCTATACACACATAATTAAAAGGAATTTTCCATTTGGGCTGACAATTTCCCCAGGAGCCTTAGACTA
Organism: Peromyscus attwateri; assembly: GCA_902168425.1. Taxonomy (NCBI): domain Eukaryota; kingdom Metazoa; phylum Chordata; class Mammalia; order Rodentia; family Cricetidae; genus Peromyscus; species Peromyscus attwateri. The sequence continues at coordinate 20,989 of CABHPP010140194.1, forward strand.
ACAAAAAGCCCCAACACCAGGTATGAGTGTTGAATTGTTGGCCTCTTTTGAATTGTTGGCCACTGTTGTCCAAAAGACTCCTGAGACATTATAGGCTATTGCTGTTGCCCTGGTTACCCCCAAAGGCAGAAAGCAAGTCCCTATTGCTGAACACATCAAACACTTCAGACACAGGACCAGAGGATCCAAGCTGCCTGCAACCTGAAAGTCTCTTCCCTGAGGACTAGCTTGCATGGTATCAGAAAGTGCCACACATACTTCCAAAGGAGGAAAGCAAACAACAGTCCTATCCACACCCAGATATAACATGTATGAACCATAACAATGACCTGAATTGCATGTTAACACTAAGGGTACAGTTATAGCATGCATACCTTGTTGATAACCAACAGCTCTCTAGTTGGACTTAAGGCCCACTCGACAAGAGAGGAACTCAGCCAACTTTTCAGGGCTAGTGAAATCATGGGTCTTGGAGGGGAACTCACAACTGCCACTTCTCTAAACCAGCACAATCCCTAACTACATTCTAAATATTTGTCCTTATGTTCATAGGTAAGTGTAGTTCTAGCCCCACATCAAGGAAACTTCTCTTTGAAACATATGGAGACCATTACAGAAAACCACAAGCAATCAAAATACAGGGTTGTGGAGCTCAGTCTCAATTGATAACATCTAGAATGCAACTTTTACATTTAGTATTTTTACTATATCTTTAACCAGAAAAGCATGACACACGGCTCAAAGATAGACATTATTAATACTTCTGAATCATCATATACTTGTCAATTTCTTGACACATTTTTTCACTAAAGATTATGTTACACATGGTTTTATAAAATCAGTTAGATTCCATAGTATTCTAAATATGTATCTGAACTTAAGATCCATTGGGTAACTAACCCGATGGTCACTGGTGATGCGTTGTGTCACTGTGTTTCATCATTAGGTTGAGCTAGCCTTGTCTTGTGTGACTGAGCTCTTTGCCACCAGTCTTGCCCCTCCTACATTCAGGCTGCTGCCAAGGCATTTTCAATGACCACATTGTTCTCCTGGCTCTCCTCTGTGAGCACAGAGGTCTCGCTTGTTTGTCTACTGGGCACTTCCACAGTCCTTCTCATGTCCTTCTCATCCCATCTTCTCCTTTCCCTAAAGGCCCCTGATGTTTCAGAACACTCTGTAGTCTTTTTCACTGCCCCAGCTTCTCACCTCTCCTCCACAGATGACCTTTGTCCCACTTCTTCCACTTTCCGGTTAGTGCTTTCTTAGTATTTGTCTCAAGTGGTATTTCCCTCTGAAGACTTGTAAGCCAGATTCGCTTTCTTGTCATATCTGTAGTATTATGTATAAAACTTATCTTAGAACAGATTATAGAATGATATAGAATCCTGTTTTCATTCTTACTAGACTTTAAAAATAACATGGTTAATTTATTCTTTGAGAATTTAATACCAAATGTATACAATATTTTGATCATATAGACTCTTTTGTTCAGTGCTCTGCCAGGTATTGTAGAAATTGGAAACCAAAGGGAGAACCATCTTTAGAGTTTGTAGCCTAGAAGAGGACTCCCAATTTTTTTTTTTGGAAAATGTTAACATTTAATTAGCCTCCCTGGGTGGCTTCAAGCCACCAGGACACAAGCACCTCCAACACCCTTTATCTTCTCTTCAGCTCTTCTGCTGAAAAATTTGGCTTTCACGATGACAGGCTGCTTAGGGAGCTTTCCCTTCCCCAGAACTTTGTAGTAGCCCGATCGCACAACATCAGTGATGGGAGCAGCTCCAGTCTTGTTCTTTGCAGCATTGACGCGTGTCTGCTCACTGACCAGTGTCCACAATTTATCCAGGTTGACAGTCCCACAGAAGCTCTGGTTCCTCTTTAAGTGGTAATGTCTCATACCAACTTTCCCAAAGTAACCTGGATGATATTTGTCGAAGTTGATCCTGTGGTGATGCATGCCTCCAGCATTACCGCGGCCTCCTGGGTGCTTGCGGTGTTTACCGATGCGGCCGTGGCCGTGGCTCACGTGGCCCCGGAGTTTCCGGGTCTTCCTCAGTCTGGATGGCATGGCGGCAGCAGAACGGAAAGGAGGACTCCCAATTTTAATGACTTGGAGGATGGTGGAGAGGGACATTATGAATACTTTGTTGATAAAGAGAATATACCTGAAAAACCTTTAAACATGTAATTGTAACTGAACATGTTTTTACAGTGCTTTACAGATAGCAGAGTTTATTTATTTACAGGTGGCCATGGATTTGCATCATAGGTTGCAGCAGATGGTTTCCATAGTTCTCTTGGATGCTCTTCACCTGTGCCTTCAAGAGGAACCCTGGGCTTCATTTATGGTCATTGCTATGTTCTAGTATGACACTCTACTTTTCCACTGAACTCTTCCTGCTCACGCTGAGAAGCTTGGATATGATTTGGCCTTTTGTTTTTGTAAGTAGCTATACATAGCTAATACATTTTTTCAAAGTACATTTTTTATTGATTTTTAAACTGTATATTTTAAAGTTATGGGTCGTCCTTAAGAGTCACAGGTGCCACTCTTTTGATCAAAGGCTTGTCTTTCTAAGATTCTCCTAAATGGTTACAGTAGTAAAATACATAGAATATATTTGCGTACAACAGAAGACAACTCTTTCAAACTTTTCAGAACATAGAAGTGCAGTACCCTAATGGGACATTTGACCTCACTTGTACTAATGGCAGAGACTTGGCATTGGTTCATTGATTTTTTCAAAGTTTCTTTTTTGAGACAAATGTTTCACTCATATCTATACTACCACTGTTCTGAAGTTGTATAGTAAGCTCTCTTGCTCACAGAATTCTCAAAGAGTGCTGTGCTTTTAGCACTGTGATTTTGAGTTGTATTTGTTAACTGCTTCTTAAGGATTTTTAGCAGTTTTCACTTGAATATATTATACTTTTATGTAATATAGAGGTATAACATTAATTTTACTTGCAATGTTTTTCAGTAATGTCTTATCCTCTCCCCAACCCTTATGAAGCAGAGTCAACTAGAAACTAGTAAAATTCCACTTCAAGAATTGGTAGAAGCACTTTATTACACAACTTCTGTATTAAAGAGAATAAATACAGTAGCTAAAAATTAAAGTATTTTTTCTTCATGAAAAGTGGGAATATTTTTCAGAATTCTGGGAAATGTCACAGTAATTTTGGCTGTAGTCATTTTGCATTTAATGCTATTGAGAATATTGCTAACATTAACAAAAATATTCTGTAATTTTCCCAGTTATTGCTGCTGGTGATGAGGGATGTGAAGTTGGCATGCATCCATGCTTTGAGCATTACCATTAGACACATCTGATTCTACATGTCAGAAACAGTCTTTTTTAAGGCAGCTGAGAACATTTTCATTTGGGGGTAGAGGTTAGGGTTGATTATTCCACATCTGTATCAATGCTATCTTAGAGTATAATAAATGTACCAGAGTAAGCACAACTGTAATTTTTCATGTCTTAGACAAATTTTAAACATTTCTGTGATTTTTTTGTTTATTAGAATGTAGTGGTTTAGAATCAAAGGTGACTTTTATTCTATATTAATTATTTTATCTTTTTTTCCTGTGACATTGGCAACATTCATTTTACAGATAATAAGTTGTTTTTGAGGAAGGAGCTTTGACAATAGAAGTAACCAACTAGCAGGTCCATTGCCACTGTTGAAATCAGCTGGAGACTCATCGCTACTGACGGTGAGTCAGAGCCATATTCATACATGAGAAATACCACGAATAGTACTCTGTTCAATGAGACACTGTTGGGATGTTGAAGTATGGTACTTCATTAGTTGAGTATAAGCAATAAAAATAAGACTGAAAAAGAAAGAAGTGGGGTCTGGGCAGATGCTTAGTGGTTAAACTAAAACTGTTTGGGGCACAAACCTGAGACCTCACAGCAAAGCCAGGTGTGGTGATGTGTCTGTAACCACAGTACTAATATTGAATGGGGGTTCACTGGTCAGTGGCTAGTCAAAATGGTGAGCCTCAGGATCACTAAGAGAACTTACCTCAAAAAATAAGGTGAAGGGATGGCAAAGTGGTTAAGAGTTCTGACTGATCTCCCAGAGGATCCAGGTTCAATTCCCAGTACCCACATAGCAGCCAACAACTGTCTGTAACTCTAGTCCCAGGGGATCTAATGCCTTCGTCTGCCCTCTATGGACACTGCACATACATTGTGCACAGACATACGTTGAGGCAAACACTCAGACACATAAAAATAAGTGAAATTGCAAAAAATTAAAAAAAATTACATGGAGGGTGATTGAGGCCTGCTATCAACCTTTGGACCTTGCAAAATGGGTTTTACACACACACACACACACATACACACACACTCACGTGCACACAAACACATGCATTTTAAAAAATGTTATTGCTTAAAAGTTTTTTAGATGATTTGTCTCAATATTTTTATTATTAATTTCATTATATTATTTATATCAAGTCCACTGTAAATCTTTACACTGTGTCTTAGGGGTTCAGTTGCTGTGAAGAGACACCATGACCACAGCAAGGTTTATAAAGGAAAACATTTAATTTGGGTGGCTTATACTTTCAGAGGTTTAGTCTAGTATCCTCATGGAGGGAAATATGGTGGCATGCAGGCAGACATGGTGCTGGAGAAGGAGCCAAGAGTTCTACATCTTGATCTGCAGGCAACAGGAAGTGATTGACACTGAGTATACTTTGAACATAGGAGACCACAAAGCCCACCCCTTAGTGACACCCTTCCTTCAATGAGGTCACACCTACTCCAACAAGGCCACACCTTTTAATAGTGTCACTCCCTCTCTTTCGGGGCCATTTTCTTTCAAACCACAGCACATTGGAACTAGATTTTGGAAATATTGTAATACAACAAAAGGTAAATTTAACTTATAAATTTGAGTTTATAATGGCTAGAGTAATTCCTTTATGGCTATGGTAATAAAGTATCATTATCTTCTTAGATCTAGATCTATGTTAATTGTTTCCTGTCCCTTATTCTGTTCCCACAGCTGTCATATGGTAGTAATACTTCATCCGAGGTTAGGGATGAAGAGCTATGATGCAAAGATTTTAACTATGTAAGATCAATGGCTGGTACAAGATTCAAACTCTGAACTACTACCCTACAAATCCCTTCTTATAAGTGCTGTATTGAACAGCACGAAGCTTTTATGTAAACAAAATGGGATGGCTTCAGTCCTTAAGCCCAGTCTAGACAGTCAAAATGATTGATTGTAGCATAAAAGTGTGTCTAGCCCAAACTTCTGCTGTTGTGATCTTATTTGGACATAAATTTTGATATTTTTCAGCATACTAGGTACTATATCTAGCATTTTATATTTATACAACCATGCGTATATGTCTCATGAATTCTTTTTTAATATATTATGAAATAAGTCCTGCTATACAGTCCAGGCTGCCTCAAACTCAGGATCCTTTGCCTCAACCTGTTTACCTCAGAGATTCCAGGCATATACCACCATACCCACCCCACCCTGAATTCTTTTCTTTTTTAAAATTTTCTTTTGTTTTCTTCAGATTATAACATAATCGCATCATTTCTGCCTTCCCCTTTCTCCTTCCAAACCCTCTCATATAACCCTCCTTCTTCTTTTTCAAATTCATGGCCTCTTTTTCCATTAAATGTTGTTACACACACACACACACACACACACACACACACACACACACACACGTATATACATTCATATTCTTTTCTGTTTTTGTTGTTTGTGTTTTGTTTCTTTTTCTGAGACAGAATTTCTCTGTGTAGCCCTGACTGTCCTGGAACTCACACTGTAGACCAGGCTGATCTTGAACTCACAGAGATTCATCTGTTTCTGCCTCCCATGTGCTGGGATTAAAGGTGTATGTCACCACCAACTGGCCTACATCCATATTCTTAAATACATAAATGCAACCCGCTCAGTCTGTATAATGCCATCGGCATGTATGCTTTCAGAGTTGCCCAGTTGCTATTGGATGAACTGGAGTGCTCTCACTGCAGAAGACTTTTTCCTATTCTCTGCGTTCCTTAGCTGCCTATAGTTCTTTGCCTAGGGTTGAGGCCTTGTGGTCTTTCTTGTGTCTACTTTAGTATATTTACTGTTGTTCTTATTTGTGTTTAGGTAGTCATGTTGGTGAGATTTTATGTGTGTAGCTTCTGACATCAGTAGGAGATGCAACCTCACAGCAAATTCCCTGATTCTGACTCTTACAATCTTTGGGCTCCCTTTTCCACATTGATCCCTGAGCCTTAGGTGGGGGAGTTATTCTGTAGATGTATCAGTTGAGACTGGACTTCACAGCGCTGCATCTGATTGGTTGTGGTTTTCTGTAGTTGTATCCATCTGTTGAAAAGAGAAGTTTCATTTATGAGAGGTGAGGACTACACTTACCTGTGGATATAATGATAAATGTTTAGAATGTAGTTAGGGATTGTGCTGGTTTAGTAAAGTGGCCGTTGTAGGTCTCTCTAAAACCCATGACTTCACTAGGTCTGGTAGCTGGCTAGGTTTCCTGCACCAGGCATGATTTAGCTCTTGTTGAGTGGGTCTTAAGTCCAGTTAGAGAGCTGTTGGTTACCAATAAGGTATGCCTGCTACTACTGCACCCTTCGGGTTATCGTACCATGCTGACTATTTTTGTGGTTCATAGGCATCATGACTGGTTATGGGTAGGACTATTGATTTCATGTCAGTTTCTGGCTGGAATTCTTTAAATAGAACCTTAATGGTACTGCCTTGGTATATTTAAGAGTGTCTTAAATATCTGCTCTACTCTTCAAGTAGTAGACCTGGTAGTTAATTCTCAAGTTTTCTAGAGGCTGACATTAGGATTATGGGATATACATTTAAATATGAGACAGGCCATCTACAATAGTAGTTAATTGGTCATCTAGCAGGTACATCATGAAATATGAAATGTTTGACCATTGTCTTAGTTTGGATTACTATTGTTATGATAAAATACCATGACCAAAAGCAATCGGGGAAGAAAACTTTTCTTTGGCTTACGCTTCCACATTGTGGATTCTAATAGTCTATCATTGAAGAAACTCAGGGCAGAACCTCAAACAGGGTCTTAACCTGGAGGCAGGAGTTGATGCTGAGGCCATGGAGGGGTGCTGCTTACTGCCTTGCTCCCCATGGCTTTCTCAGCTTCTTTTCTTACAGAACCCAGGGCCACCACCAGCCCAGGGATGGCCACACCCACAATGGGCTGGGTCCTCCCACATCAATCACTAATTAAGAAAATGCTCTACAGGCTTGCCTACAGTCCAATCTTTTTTTTAGGTTAATTTGTTTATTTAATTTTTTTCATTTTATATACCACCCACTGTTCCCTTTCTCTCCCCTTCTCCCGCTCCCCCCTCCCCATCCCACCCTCACACACTCTTCATAGGAGTTCAAATCTCCCTTGGGTATTCAACATAGGCTGGCATACCAAGTTGGGGCAGGCTCAAGCCCCTCCCCCCTGCATCAAGGCTGAGTAAGGCATGGAACCCTAGGGAATGGGCTCTAAAAAAGCCAGTTCATGTACTCTGGATGAGTCCTGCTTCGATTGCCAGGGGACTCACAAACAGATCAAGTCACACATCTGTCACCCTCATTCAAGGGGCCTAGAGTGGTCCCATGCAGGCTCCCCAGCTGTCAGTCCAGAGTTCGTGGGCTCCCACTAGCTTGGATCAGTTGTCTCTGTGATTTTTCCCTTCATGATCTTGTCCCCCCTTGCTCCTATAATCCCTCCTCCCTCTCTTCAATTGAATGAACTCCAGGAGCTTGGTCAAGTGCTTGGCTGTGGTTCTCTCTGCATCTGCTTCCATCAGTTGCTGGATGTAGGTTCGATGATGACACTTAGGATAGTCACTGATCTGAGTACAGGGGAAGGCTAGTTCAGGCACCCTCTCCACCATTGCTATGAATCTTAGCTGGGGACATCCTTGTGGGTTCCTGGGGATTTCCCTAGCACCAGATTTCTCCCTAAACCCTTAATGGCTCATTCTGTCAAGATATGTCTTTCATTGTTCACCCACTTGTCCCTCCCTGAACTCGGCCATCTCAAGCCCTCATGTTCCTACTCCCCATACCCTCCCATCTACTCCCCTTCCCAGTTTACCCAGGAGATCTTAACCCTTTCCTCTTCCTGGGGTGATCCATGTGTGTTCCTCTCAGGGTCCTCCTCTTTACTTAGCTTCTCAGGGGTTGTGGGTTGTGGGCTATCCTTTGTTATGTGTCTAATATTCACTTATGAGTGAGTACATACCATGTTTGTCTTTCTGGGTCTGGGTTACCTCACTCAGGATGATTTCTTTCTAGTTCCATCCATTTGCCTACAAGTTACATGATGGCATTGTTTTTTTTACTGCTGCATAGTACTCCATTGTGTATATATACCACATTTTCTTTTTCCATTCTTCAGTTAAGGGGCATCTAAGCTGTTTCCAGGTTCTGGCTATTACAAATAGTGCTGCTATGAACACAGTCGAGCAAATGTTCTTGTGGTGTGGTTGAGCGTCTTTTGGGTATATGCCCAAGAGTGGTATTGCTGGGTCTTGAGGTAGGTTGATTCCCAATTTTCTGAGATACCACCATACTGATTTCCAGAATGGCTGTGCAAGTTTTCGCTCTCACCAACAATGGAGGAATTTTCCCCATTCTCCACATCCTCTCCAACATAAGCTGCCATCAGTGTTTTTGATCTTTGCCATTCTGACAGGTGTCAGATGGTATCGCAGAGTCGTTTTGATTTGTATTTCCCCGATATTGAACGCTTCCTTAAATGTCTTTCAGCCATTTGAGATTCTTCTGTTAAGAACTCTCTGTTTAGATCTGCACCCCATTTTTGAATTGGATTATTTGATATTTTGATGCCTAGTTTCTTGGTTTCTTTATATATTTTGGAGATCATCCCTTTGTCAGATGTGGGGTTGGTAAAAATCTTTTCCCATTTTGTGGTACAGCCCAGTCTTATAGAGGTATTTTCTCAATTGGATTTTCCTCCTCTCAGATGACTCTAGCCTAAGTCAGGTTGACATAAAATTAGCCAGCACAACTATTGTCAACAAAAAGCGCATAATTGTTTAGAAATTATGGAAACCTGTGTTTCTGTAACGTTTATTTTATTTGTGGTTATGAAGATTGAATCCTGGGCCTTGCACATGCTAGGATAGTGCTAGCCTGAGATATGGCCTAGGATTTCTGTGATTTTTCGTATTTAAGGTATTTTGATGACTTTTCTTGTTTATAAAATATATGGATTCTATTTCTTGTAGTCTTCTACTATCAAGCCTCTGCAGATTGCTCCAGCCTCACTCATGACAACCATTTATTTTATCATCCAATATCATGGGTAGTCCTTGCATACTAGCTAATTCCAGGAAAACTCAGTATCTCCTAGTCATGCTACAATGACAATCTGCTCTGCAGTCTTATCTCTATTCATATTTTTGTCTTGACCATCATAGTATTTTTTACTTTGCTTATCTTGTAAATGGCAACTTTTCACCTGAGATTTAGTTTTCTTGGTAACTGAGCTCTATCACTGAGATTTCCAGTTCAAGAGTCTGTTGTAGAAATTATGGTTTATTGCTCTTAGTTGTATCCCTCTTTCTGGCTGGACTAGATTTTTTTTAAGGGTAAGCACAAAAGTTACATTTTTATGGCTTTTTGTATTTCTATTTTTGGTGTGATCTATGGCATAGGGTGTCTAATGAACAGCTGTTGAGTTAAAGCATGGCTATTGTCTCTGAGAAAGAGAAGGAATATCAACTGCCGTGATGAAGTCTGTAACATGGATTCCAAACTGAGCTGTGAAGGTTCTTTTCAGAGAACCATGCTTTTCAAGGTCTCACCACATTCATACTAGCATCTTGGGCTCAATGCACAGAACTTTGCAGTTTTGAACAACTATTTGTGATTGGAAAATGACTAACAAATTTAAGCAGCTAATTTTCTTAATAGACATTAGATTTTAAGTTTTGTAGACCTTAACACTATTGTTTTTTCTGAATAAGATCTCCAAATGCTTGGGAATTAATCAGTTCAAGTTGGGAAAGGACATTTCTGTTTGGAAATTATGGAAGGGAAATTAAAGGATGTCCCATTTATTACCACATTTAAAGTTTCATTTGCTTTAAAACTGCCATCCTGATATCATGCAGTCTTGATTAAGATGATTACTATGTCTAGAATTACTAAACTGACAGTTTTGCATGATTCAATAGCTTTACATTTAAAATCACCATTTTATCACATTATTTTGTTAGTGTATGTGAAACTTTACATTAGCTTTGTATTTTGTCTTTTGTACAATTTTATAATTATATAAATGTTTACCAATTAATTGTTAAATATTCCTTTTAGTATCTGGTTATGTTATAATTTTCACTGAGGAAGGAATGTACAGTAATGATATTAAAAGAAAACTTAAGTTCTCTGATATAAACTGTATTACACTAAATGACTTATATACTTTAGAATATATAGAATTATAGAATTCTATAGATATATAGAATTAATGAAATATACAGAACAGAAATACACTTTTCTGAATTACATTACATTACTAAATAATTTAAAAATAAGTGGGGAAATGGTTTGGGAATAAGATTTTCCTTGTTCAAGCAACAAACACTAAGACAATTTTGTAGGACTGTATTAAGTGCTTTGACCATTCAACTTATATATCCTTTAGCCTAATAATAGCTAAAAAGTTTTAAGTAAATATATGTGATCTAATTAGTGTTAAGAAACAGTGAACAAAAATGGCAATAAAAGATAAAATGAAATATAGTACTAAGAGGAAAAAATCTTACTGGGCCCATTATTCATTCAATTTCTGGCAGCCTTTATGATTATGAATCACTTGATTGGCTAACTAGACATTCTTAGAATGAATTATGAATCAGATTCATTTTTCCTGCTTGATTGTTGGTACATGCCGTAATTCTACTTTGCAGTATATCAAATTTTCTAACAGAATAAGATATACAATCAACTCTTTATTTCAGAAAAACTAAATTGTCTTAAAAAAAAAGAAGTACAATTTTGAAAAAATTTAACAACAGTATAATTTCTGCTTTTGTATTTCAAAATGGATTCATGATGATGAACTTATTTTTTCAGATAAAAAATCATTAGGATAATTTGTTAATATTCATACACTTTCTATAAAATGATATCAGTTCTATAAGTCATTTGGGCAGTTGCCTGAACCCAGGCTGTAAAAATAAGTTATTTTCCTTTCTTAATACCAATGAAAATGCACAGAGGAAGAATGAGGCTTAAAAAAATACTTTTGCTAAAAGAAGTGTAGTTTTCCTTAAATGTCTAATTTGTAAAGAGGCCATGATGTTGCAAATTTAAAAAGAGGGAATATTTTAATGGCTAATAGGGAGGTCTCTTTCTGAGTAGGGCAATGGTTCCCCAGTGACCTGAATCTTAAGTAAAACTGAACCAATAGAGTCAATTCTACTTTCAAATACACCTGCACTCTTTTGACTCTTAAAAATTCTTTATACAGGAGGATGCTGGCAGGTGAGTGGCAGAAAATTTCTTTACAGCAGTTGTATTGTGTTTTTAATCTCATGCACCCAAACAGCCAAAGACAAAGAATGTATGAGCTCTATCTACTTGAGCAAAACTATGTTCATGGCTGGGAATGTAGTTCAGTCATAGGACATTTCCCTGACATGAGTGAAGCCCTGGATTCATTATTTAGCAATGAAAAAAATTAAATGAACATGATATTGGTGTCACACATAGCTATATAAATAAATTAAAGGTCTATTTTATGTTCTGTTCTGTGTAAAGTGTGAGATAGAGGGTGGATGTCATCTTCTGGCATGTGGACAGTTGAAAGTGTTTTTTCCCCAGGGAATTTGCCCAGTACATTTGTTGAAAATCAGTTGACCATAAATGTAACAATTTATTTCTGTGCTTTCACATCTGATTCAGTGATTTATATGTTTCTTCCTGCCAATATCACAGTATGTTAATAGCTATAGTTTTATAATAGGGCCATTTAAAAAATTAGACCGCTTCTCACTGTGTAGTCCTGGCTGGCTTGGGGTTCTGGACCTTTCTATGTAGACCAGACTGGCCTCAAACTTCCTGCTCATACTTCCCAAGAGCTGGGATTACAGATATATGCTATAATGATTGCTTATGTCAGGGTTTGAAATTGAGAAATATAAGTTCCTACTTTGTTATTATTTTTCAAAATTATTTTGGCATCCTAGATCTTTTTCAATTCCATATAAAGTTTTAGGAATATCTTACTACCGTCTGTCAAAAGCCTACTGAAATTCTGGTAGGAATCATGTTGAGTATCTGAATCAACCAGGGGAGAATGGTCACCTTGACACATGCAGCTTTTTCTTCCATGTATTGAATATTTCAACTCACTTGCCTATTTGTCTAGCGTGACCTCCTGTCTTTTGAAGGTAATCTGCCCTTTTTTTTCTACCCCTTTGGCTCCTTTTAAAGTCTTTCTCTTTGCTTTTGGCTTTAGACAAGTTCACACTGATATGTCTGGGTATGGATGGATTTCTTTTTATTTATATTGTTTAGAAGTTTATGGCTTCTAAAATATGTGAATTGGTATCTTTTACTGGTTCTGAAGATTTTATCTCTTCAAACACTGTATCATCTCTCTCTCTCTTCTATCTATCTATCTATCTATCTATCTATCTATCTATCTATCTATCTATCTATCTATCCATCCATTTATTCATCTCTATCTATCTACTTATCCAAATCTATTGATAGTATCAGTTGTATGTATACCATTTATATACCTATAAAAGAAAAAATACTACAAATGTTTCAGTACTAGCTAGCATTGCTGTTTTTTTTTTTCTTTCAATGCTGGGCTCAAATGCAGGACCTTGAGCTACTACTGAACTGCTCCCTCAGTCCAGTAACATAGCATGCATGAATTATTTCATATGGATTCTGGATGCTTTTAAATCTGTGATTTTTTCCCAAAATAAACATTTTCTCAGTTATACTGCTTGACATAAGCAAGAAAGACTAGCATAGTTTCATATATCTAAGTTTTTCCTTATTGGATCCTGTAGAGAGTAGTTGTCAATTTGTGGGAATGTAACCACTTTATTGTGGTGATTATTTCAGTTATGAATTTGCTTCTGTACGTCAGTATGGGTGCCCCTCTACATTCACTCTATTTTTAAAAATTACTTATTTTTATGTGTATGTGTGTGTTTCTGAGTGTATGCATGTGCACATGCACATGCAGTGATAGGAGGTCAGCAGAGGTAGCTTATTTCCTGGAACTGGTGTTATAGATGGTTGTGAACTACCATGTAGGTGCTAGGAATTGAACCTGGGTCATCTGTAAGAGCAGCAAGCACTCCTCCAGCCTCTCTATACACAATTTAAACAAACTTTTCTAAGCTATAATAGCTTTTCTAAGCTACTGCAACAACTTGAATGTGCCTCCTAACATTTGTGTGTTGGTACTCAGCCTCCAGTCTTTGTGTTAAGAGGTAGAATACTTGAGAGTTGACTAGGTCATGAGGATCCTGCCTTTGTGACTGGATTAGGGTCATTATCTAGGAAATTGGTTGGCACCAAGAGAATAGGATTGTTATAAAAGTGAGTCTGGGTGAGCATGGTGGTGCCTACCTTTAGTCTCAGTACTCAGGAGGCAGAGGCAGGAGGATCTCTGTGAGTTAAAGGCCAGGCTAGTCTACAGAGCAAACTCCAGTACAGCCAGGGTTACAGAGAGAGACCCTGTTTCAAAACCAATGCCACCACCACCACCACCACCACCACCACCACCACCACCACCACCACC
>CABHPP010140195.1:0-29527 GCA_902168425.1 Peromyscus attwateri
TGGGAGATGAGGGGGATGTGGCCAGCTATCCCACTCTCACACCCTCAGGGCTATCTCACCCACACTTCTGCCAACAGGGTCAGCTCTACCGGGCTGGCTAGGAAAGGAGCAGGGCCCGCTTTCCTGAGTACTGCAGCAGATGAGGGGGAGGGCCATCTCTCCCCCACCCACATCGCCACATGATAGAAGTATACTGGGGACAGCTCTCCGGGGCTCACAACTTTGGGGCTGGCTCACCTACACCTCTGCCAACAGGGTTGGCTCTGTTGTACTGCCCAGACAAGGTGCAGGGCCCGCTCTCCTGAGTGTTGCAGCTAGTGGGGGGCAGGGCCAGCTCTCCCACCTGCCTCAGGCATTGATTTATTATACTTTCCATTTAACCACAGTCCAAACACATACACTATGGCATTTCTTAGCTCCCTTCCTTCTTGCACTTTATGTCAACTACCATTTGTTAACAGTAACAACAGAAAAGGATGTATCGAGAGATTAAACTAGATCCGAAAATTTGTACTTTAGTCACTCAAAGATTCATATATTGTCATATTGTTTCATTCAAGTTCTTTCTTTCTATAACATTTGTGTGTGACATTTCCATCTGTTATTTGAGATAAAGATGCTGCATATAGCAGGACTAGAGTCACAGTGTGTCACAGACCAGCAACAATCTCCATGCCTCGGCCTCCCTAATACTGCATTACAATACCTCCCCCAGCTCTGTTCTTCTTCTTTTCTAACAAGTACTTGGATGATGAACTTTAGTAAAATGTCAGATAAGAGGCAAGGCTGATCGGACAGTCTTCTCGTGTTTATTTACTGTGTGCCTGAATGCTGAAAGGGAGGTGTGCTTCATAGCTGATGTATTTTTAGAACCACTGAATGATGTTGTTCTCACTTTTCAGAGCCAACTATACCCAGTGACTTAGACAAGAGTGCTGTTGATATTCTGCACATGTCAACCTCAGCTTTAATACAATATTTTAAAGGTAAAAAATACAATATTTTAAAGGTAAAAAATCCACTGTCATACAGAAACGTGAAACAGAATTCTGTTCTTTTCCCACTGGTTCTATATACCAGTATTTTCAACCTCTGGGCCCTTCAAACATACAGCGAATATTGTGAGCACAGAATGTATTCCAGTATTTCTCCTACAAATAGACACATACATGGAGAGCTCTGTGGTTCTGCACAGTAACAGGATCATATGTATGGAGTCCCCCTTATCACTAACCCAGGTAAATTGATATGTTTCTTTCACTTCTCACATCCTTAATATTCAGCAAGACATTATGAAGTGAGAATATTTGATAGTTCTTTAATAATTCCTTTTTTAATCATCTTTACATTTCTACAGTCAACAGTGCACTCTACATTGTTACACATTTTTCTTCTGCCACTTTGTGACTATACAGTAGAGTGTGTGAGTGTAGAGTGTGTGAGTGGAGCAGTTGGATTCAGGACCTGGGTTCAATAGATTCTGTACAGAATATATATCCATTCTAGAATGGTTGTAGTTAATATTTGTGGCAATAATTGCATGAATAAACTGTTTCCTGATTCTTAGCACTAGGCATTTTAGGGATACAAAATATCAGCAAGATTAAATTATATTGGTCAGTTAACAGTAGGACAGAAAGTGACCTACAGATTCGGAGAAAATCCCTAGAATCCTAGTTATGGTGCAGAGCTAGAGAATTCTATGTTGAGGGCCGCAGAGATGGCTCTTGTACAATGCAAGAAAGAGTAACAGAATTTAAACCCCAAAACCCTTGTAAAATTCAGCATACTCATGGCCAACTGTAATCCCACGTTGCAGGGCAGAGACTGGCTCTGAGTTTGATCAATAGACACAATCGCCTCAATGAACAAGATGAAGGAACAAAGAAAGAAGAGTCTCTGCGAACACCTTAGGCACAAGTGTGCACAAACACCATGCATATATACATACGCACTACACACACATACACATTCAAAAAGAGAACAAAAAGTCCATTTCAAAATCATGTCGAATCTTGAAAGAATGTCAAAAAGCCAAAAGAGTACACCAAATCATTGTCCAGTTGCCCAACAGTCAGTCCTAAAAACATACATATAGATGGCATTACCGGACTGGACAGGTCATATTCAGAAATATATATGTATGTGCATATACATGTATGCATGCAATAACAGTGAAAAAAGAAGCCTTGAATTTGAGGGAGAGCAGGGTGGGGTATATGGGACAGTTTGGAGGGAATTTTAAAAAATGGATAAAGGTTGTAATTGAAGTATAGTCTCAAAACTAAAATCAAGAAAAAATATTGACAACAAACTAGGAAAGGTTGCAATTCATCATTTCAGAACCTGGTACCAAACTATGGTAGTGAAAGCATTATGGTTCTGACAAAAGTCAGATGACATAGGCCAGTAAGTAGCAGAGAGAATCCAGAATGACACTCCCACCTACATGGTCAAGGGTACCCAGGCCACTCAGATGGAAAAGGCAGTCTAGCTCATATGGTGCAGAGAAAACTGAATATAAGAGTGTCTACGCCCTCACATACAAAAATACTTCACCATAAATCAAAAACCCTTTTTTGTTGGTGAAATAAAAGCCAAAGTGCAAAAATATTAGACAGAAATGCAGGGGGACATACAGGCTCCTGGACTTGACTTTGTATTTGGGGTTGGCACAAAATGCACAGTCAAAAAAAATACACAAAAATCTCAATTTAAGTTTTTTACATGTTTATTGGAAAAAAAAAAAAGCAGTGGTAGCATATTGTTCCCTTGGGTTCATGTCCTCTGCAGGAGCAGGCTTTTGACCATGTGTATACTACCAGGGGTGTATTCCCTCACATGGAGCTGGCCTCAAATGCAGTCACAAGTTGTTGATTATGTCCCAAACTGTCATGCCACTATTGTATCAATGGACATGTCTAAGGAACCCAGTTAATATTTTGGCTTACATGGCACACATATGGGTGGGGCCGTTCGTAAGTTTCCTCCCCAGCAACCCGCATAGCACCTCCTAGCACTGTGAATACTGGCCAAGAGGGTGTGGCTCTCCAGTTTGTTCCATCTTGTTGTCTCTGTGTCCTAGAACCAATGTGTATGGTCTATTCACCAGTAGGGTATTAACATCAAATCCTGTGGGTAACCACGGCAGCTATGGATTCTAGCCATGATTGGCCCTTTCAGCTGTCCGTCAAAGACAGAGGAGTCCCCAGTGAGGCCCCATCCATTTTGAGAAGCTAATGACTGCTACCAGTTTTAGGAAAAGGAGATGACCTTTCTCTATTGGTGTAGCCGCTAAGGGATACAGTGGAAGAAGGTGAGCTATAGAGAGGAAGAAAGAAGACACCAGAGAGTAAAAGGGAGGTGAATATAATAATAACATACTCTACACAGTTATGAAACTTTCAAAACTAAAGAAAAAGTTTATACATGAACACCAGTGTCATTTTTCACTTAATAGATAAGTTAAAGAATAACGAAAATAAGAGGGCAATCAGCAACAGTAAAAAGCAAAATCAGAATGGGAGAAAATCTTTCACTCATATCTAATAAGGATTCCTATCCAAAGATGCAATAATAGATGGAAAACGTAAGCAAAATTGAGACATACTCTCAAAGCCATGTTTCTCCTTAACAACCTTTGCAATAGCCAACCCAATGTGAAAATACAAAGGGAAGGAGGAGGCAAAACAGAAATGCCATTTACACGTGTGTGAGCAGGAGCAGTCCTGAGGGCGCCACCTGTACTTCCAGCTCCCTGGGAGGCTGGTGCAAGAGGATGGCAGTTCACAGTCAGCCAGAGCAGCATGGTGAGACCATGTCTCAAAGCTGCCAGAAGCAAGATGGTGAGATGGTGTAGCTCAGGAGTAGAGTTCTTACCTTGCTTACGAAATGTTCAGATTCAGTCCCTAGTACTTGAAAAAAATAGAAAAGTAGACCAAATATGGACAAGGTTGTCAAGAAATTAAGACAGAATCTGAGGTCAGCAGGAGTTGACATGCTCAGTGGGCAAAGCTGCTTGTTGCCACGCCTGATGGATTAGTCCTTAGGACCCACAGGGTAGAAACAGAGAACTAGATTCTGCCAGCTTTCCTCTACCACAGACAACTTGTGTGAAGGGCACATGGTGTCAGCTGAGCTCCAGCGTGATTGTGCAGCCTCCTCACACCAGCCCTGCCATCACCAGCAGAGGTGGCTCCAGTTTCAGTGACCCTACCTAAATTTTAACTCTCTGATTAGAAAGGGTAATGGAAATGACATGAGGATAAACGGTTTTCTACCAGAGGATCCAACTTTGGATCTGAGAGAAAGCAGAGGCACATTGTTCTAACAAGCACCTGCCTGGGTGAATGGAAGTGTGAACAGTTTATTCTTATGCAAGAAATACATTGTAGAAAAACTTTCTTTTTTTTTTTTTTTCAAGACCGGGTTTCTCTGTGTAGTTTTGGTGCCTGTCCTGGATCTCACTCTGTAGACCAGGCTGGCCTCAAATTCACAGAGATCTACCTGGCTCTGCCTCTGGAGTGCCACCACGACCTGGCGTAGAAAAACTTTTACATATAGAATCTGGCCAGCTAACTTTGAGATCTGAGTCTCTAACAGACTCACACTCTACACTTTATTTCAGGATTCATCCCCAAGTAAAGATCTATTGAATGTGTATTTTATTGTACGTTCTTTTTAACAGTATTCCAAATACATACCTATACCATTTCTTCTTATCTATCATCTCCATTCTTTTTTTTTTTCTTTATTTTTCACTGTAGAAATGTCAACTTTTTAAAAGAAGGGAAAGGTTTATGGGGAGATTAAACTGCACTTGCAAATTGTTATTTTAGTCACGTGTGCATGTGTGTATCATCATGCTGGCATCTTTTCAGTTCCCTCTCTGACATTTGTATATGAGACAAGGTGCAGAATACAGCAAGACTGGAGTCACACTCAGTAGTATGCTAGCAGACTGGCAAACCGATAACCATCCCCCTGCCTCAGCTTCCTTAATTCTGGAAATACAGGCATGTGACGCCTCTCTCATCCCTATTCCTTGTTACCTGACTTATACGCTACTAATGCCCATTAATAAGATATCAGCTATGAGGCCAGGCTTATCAGGCCAGGGTCCCTTTGTGCTTGTTAACTTCTACCTGAGTTGCTGGGAGGTTAAAGTGCTTCAGAAGTGGTTTATTTGCAGTATCACTGAATGGCATTGTTCTCGATTTTCAGACTCATCTAAAACTAGTGACATTGGGAAGAAAGTAAGTAAAAGATCAAACACTCTGCACAAATCAACCTCTTCTGTGAAGAAGCGTGTGCGTAAAGGTAATGGAGTCACTGATGAGAGATGTGTGAAACAGAAGTCTGTTCTTGTCCCACTCTTTCTATTTTTTCAGTATCCTCAACATGTACGCCCTTCCAACACCCAGCCAATATCACAGGCATACAATGTTCCTTTTTTTTCTCATGTAATAAGGCCCCTCTGTGGAGGGCTCTGAGGTTCAGCATAGTAATAAGATCCTATGAGTTGATCCCCCTTGTCTCTAACCCAGGTAAATCGATGGGTTTCCTTCATCTCTCACACCTGTACTTAATATTCCTCATGATGTTCTGAAGTGAGAATACTTGATGCTTTCTCAATAGTTCCTTTCTATATTCCTTGATATCTCTGTGATTGTGACTACAATCAATGGATGCAATCAGTATCATTGCACATTTTTCTGCCTCTTTGTAACTACACAGTACAATGTATGAGTGTGGTGGCCAAATTTAGGACCTGTATGTTTATAATTCAGTAGCTACTGTGTGGAATATCTACATATCTATTCCAGAATGATTGTAGTTAATAATTATGGCAGTAATTGCATGAGAAAATTGTTTCCTAGTTCTTAGCGCTAGACCTTTTTAGGGATTTAAAACGTTAAAAGATTAAATTATATTAGTCAGTATATAGCACAGAAAATGTGATGATAGCACAGAAAATGACCTACTGATACTGAAAAAAAATCCTTAGAATCCCAAAGATAGGTTCTAGAACCAGAAAGTTCCATTCTGGGGGCTGCAGAGGTGTCTCAGTGGTTAAAGGGCTTGAAATGCAAGAAAGAGAGCTAGAATTCAGATCCCCAGAACCCATGTAGAACTCAAGGTACACATGGCAGCCCATCTGCAATTCTAGGTTGCAGAGCAGAGACAGGATCCCCAGAGCAAGCTGGCTACTGAGGTGAGCCACATAGACTGGCTCTGAGTTGGATCAGTAGACACTGCCTCATTGAATAAGAGGGGCGAGTGAAGGAAGAAGATTCTCCACAAACACCTCAGACCACCACAAGCACAAGCTCATGTATGCACAAAAACCTACACAAAAACATATGCAAGCATGCTTACATGCAAATAATCCCACCCACACTTATGTGTGTAAAAAGAGAATAATGAAAAAAATCAATCTCAGTCATACGGGATCTTGAAACAAAGTCAGAATACAGTTCATTATGAACAACCAAGAAAGAATCTTTCATAATTTCAGGACTTCTGACACAGCAATAGTAATGAAAGCATCGTGGTTCTCACAACAGAAAGGTAGCATAGACCAGAGATTTAGAAGAGAGAACAGGTAAGTGAAGATCCACCTACGTGGTAAAGAGCACACAGACTGGAAAAGCCAGTCTGGCACATGTGGTGCAGGGAAAACTGAATGTCCTCAGAAAGAAGGGTACCGAAGCCCTTAGCTAAGACTGTGTACAAAAAATACTTCAGCATAAATCAAAACCCTCACAAATGAAAGTTAAACTACAAAAAATAATAGAAGAAAATATAGGGAAATCTACAGTATCACAGATTTAGCCATATATTTTGTAGTTGATATAAAATCCTAGCCAAAAAGGAAAACTTCAAATTAGGCTCCATCAAAATTAAATTTTTTCACCTCTTCTTTTAAAGAAATAATGGTAGTGTAATACACCTTGGGTCCATTTCCCCACCCCAAGAATAGGCTTTTGATCATGTGTCTACCACCAGGAATGTATTGTGTCTCATGGCTGGCCTCAACTCCCATCACAAATAGGTGGTTATTTCCAAAATGGTCATGTCACTACTGAGTATGGACATGTCTTACCTACCCAGTCAGTATTATAGTTTACATGGTACATAGCTGAGTGAGACTGAGTTTTTTCTTCAGCAAGCAGCCTGTATTACACCTTCCAGCCTTGTTGACACTTGCCAACAGGAAAGAGTTTCCAGCTCAGTTCCATCTTGAGACCTCTCTGTTGTGGAAACAAAGTGTGTGCTGCCTTGTCATCTAGTCCCGATTGGTAAATAAGAGCAAGAACAATAGCTTGCCTTATTCGGAGCCTCCCAGACCTATCTTACCAACAACTTTAATGAGATGTCATATCATACAGTTCAAAAGACCCAGGAAATACTGCAAAGAGGTGGCAGAAAGAATTCATGAGCAGGAAGATGGGGGTCTCAGAGATATGACATTGTCATTGCCACCATAGACACACGGCAGCTATGGAGTCTAGCCAGGAATGGGCCTTTCAACTGTCCTTCAGGGGAAGAGGGGTTGCCAATTGGGCCCCACCCATTCTCAGGAGCTGATGCTGTAAACGTTTGTAAAAGGAAGATGTGACACTGGGCACTAAGTGAAAGAAGGTAAGTGCAGAGATAAAGGGAAGGGGGCACCAGAGGCCAATGCTCAGGCGAACATAATCATAGCACAGTGCGTACGTATACTTAGAAAACTTCAGAAGTAAGGGAAAAAAAACAAATTTTAGGCATAAAAAAGATCTTTACTTTTATTTATTTTATTTCATGTGCATTGGTGTGTGCCTGCCTGTATGTCTGTGTGAGGGTGTCAAATCCCATGGAACTGGAGCTCCAGACAGTTGTGTACTGCCATGTGGGTGCTGGGAATTGAACTGGGGTCCTCTAGGGAGAGCAACCAGTGGTCCTAACCACCGAGCCATCTCTCCAGCCCCTG
The DNA here is from genome assembly GCA_902168425.1 of Peromyscus attwateri. Lineage (NCBI taxonomy): Eukaryota > Metazoa > Chordata > Mammalia > Rodentia > Cricetidae > Peromyscus > Peromyscus attwateri. The sequence goes on from CABHPP010140195.1 coordinate 7,973, forward strand.
AAAACATTATTTTTTTATATAATAGATACATACAACAGAAATAAAAGTGCAATAGCAGCAGAAAAAAGCAGGTCATGGGACGGGAGAAAGAATGAATTTTTATATATGGTGAGGATTCATATTCAAAAATACAAAAATAGAGATGTAAAATGCAAATACAACTGGGAAATATTCTAATAGGTAGTTCCCCTGGAGGATTCTACGATGGCTAACTGAATATGAAAATATGATCAGTCGTGTGAGAGAGACCAGTCTCAAACTGCTAAGATAAAACACTCTGTGTCCATTCAATGGCTGTTACTAGAGAACTAAAGAGAAAGAGAGGAAAAACATGAGAGAAAAGAATGTCATTTACAAGTATGAGAGAGAGAGAGAGAGAGAGAGAGAGAGAGAGAGAGAGAGAGAGAGCCAGCACTGTCCTGTGGGTACAACCTGAAATCCAAGGTCCTTGGGAAGCTGATGGAAAAAGATACCAGGCAGGGGCATACTGGCGCATGCTTCTAATCCCAGCACTTGGGAGGCAGAGGCAGGTAGATTTCTGAGTTTGAGATCTGCCTGGTCTACATAGCAAGTTCCAGGACAGCCAGGGCTACATAGTCAGACTCTGTCTCAAAATAAAAATTAAAAAAGAAAAAAGATGATGATTCACATTCAGCCTGTGCAGCGTGATGAGATGATGAGGCCATGTCTCAGTGTTCTGAGTACCAAGAGAGTGGGGTGTGTAGCTCAGGGGTGGAGTACTTGTCTTGCGTACAGAATGTCCAGGTTCAGTTCACAATACTTGAAACAACAGAAATGGAGGAAAAGGAGATCGATGTTGGCAGGTTTGTCAAAAGCTATAACTGATGAGATGGTTCAGAGGGAGTTTGGAGCCAAGGCTTAAGCAGGCTGATCCTCAGACCCACATGGTAGAAACAAAGAACTGACTTGTGCCAATTATCCTCTGACCTCCACAGGAATGGTATACAGAATGTGAATGCACGCGCGCACGCATACACACACACACACACACACACACACACACACACACACACTCAAATAAATAAAATGTAACTTTAAAAAAAAATAGGAGAGAAAAGAAATGGGAACGAGGGTGACATAATATCACCTGAGCTCCAGCAGGCTTCAGCAACTTTCCCTGGACAGCTCTGCCATTGGCCACACTGGTGACCTCCGTCCCAGTAACCTCTGTCTACATTTTGACTGTCTAATCAGGTAGAGAGGATGATGGTCTCCTTTTGTATGCTGAACGGAAAGAATATAAGGATAGATAATTTTCCTCCAGAGCATCCAACTTGGGGTCTGAGGGAGAACCCCAAGAGCACATGGTTCACACAAGGACTGGCCTTGGTGAACAAAAGTATGAGCATTTTATTCTTGTGTAAGAAACACAAGTCGAAACTGAAAACATGCAATGTGTCTGCATAACTGTCTTAGTGAAGGCTTCTGTTGCTGGGATGAAACACCATGACCAAAGCAACTTGGGGAGGAAAGGGTTTATTTGACTTACACTTCCACATCACTGTTCATCATGGGAGGAAGTCAGGACAGGAACTCAAACAGGGCAGGACCCTGGAGGCAGGAGCTGATGCAGTGGCCATGAGGTGCTGCTTACTGGGTTGCTCCCCATGGCTTACTCAGCCTGCTTTCTTACAGAACCCAGGAACTCCAGCCCAGGATGGCCCCGCCCACCGCAGGCTGGGCCCTCCCTCATCGATCACTAATTAAGAAAATGCCTTACAGCTTGTTCTTACAGAGGGAGTTCCTCAACTGAGGCTCCTTCTTTCAGATGACTCTAGCTTGTGTCAAGTTGACATAAAACCAGCCAGGACACTAACTTTGAGAAACAACTCTGTAACTGGCCCATAGTCAACTATTTTATTTCAGCATTTGTCCCCAAATGAAGGCAAACTATATATTTTGTTTGTTTGTTTGTTTGTTTGTTTTATTTTTCAAGACAGGGTTTCTCTGTGTAGTTTTGGTGCCTGTCCTGGATCTCACTCTGTAGACCAGGCTGGCCTCGAACTCACAGAGATCCGCCTGGCTCTGCCTCCCATGTGCTGGGATTAAAGCCGTGCACCACCGCTGCCCAGCAGCAAACTATATTTTTAATCATACATTTTTATATCACTCCACATACATACACACTGGCATTTCTTATTATCCCCCTTCATTCTTGCACTTTATTTTCCATTATAGAAATGGTTTCTATTGAAAACCAAGGAAGGGTTACAAAGATATTCAATTGTGTCTGAAAATGTTAGTCACTCACAGCTTTTTAAATACGGGTTTTGTGAAAGCCTTTCTATGTCATTTGTATATAGTGTTTATGCTCATTTTTTGAGACAAGGGTGCTACACATGTCACGGCTGGGGTCACACTCAGTACATCCATCTCCCTGCCTCAGCCTCCTAAGTGTTGGAACTGTAGACATGCTACACCTCTCCCAGCTTTCTCTCTTTATCTGACTTATTCTCCTGTGATCAGCTTTTATGGGCTATCATATCACAGCCCAAGGCTGCTTCAGACAGAATCTGTTTATAGTTCTTAGGTATCATGCTGATTAGCTGAAAGAGAGACTGTGCTTCAGACACTATGTTATTGAAAAATCTTGTTCTCATTTTTCAGGGCCGTCTAAGACTAAAAAGTTACGCAAGAACCTTGGTGAAGGTATGCGCAAGTTAACCCCTGCTAAGAAGAAGAAGAAGCGTGTACTCAAAGGTAACGCAGTGGCTGTAGTACAGATGTGTGAAACAGAACTCCATTCCAGTCCCACAATTTCTATCCATCCGACAACCTGTGAGCCCCTCAACTAAGAAACTAATATCATCCCATGATGGCATGCGTACCTACATTTGTATCCTTCATCCCTCACATCTTCTCTTTTCTGCACGATGCTCTAAAAGGAGAATGTGCTGTAACTTATTCAACTGTTGCTTCTCACGATGCCATTTAGGTCTTTAGAGTTTATGAATCAGAGCTACGGTCAGTAAGTGTTTAGTGTTCTTAATTTTCTTATTTGCTTTTATTTCTATAAAATAGAGTGTGATTGTTGGCTAAGGGACATAGATGCTTTTAATTTTAAGAGATTGGAAATTTATTTGAAAATTATAGGTAATAGTTCTGCCAGTAAATAAATGAAAAACCTGTTTCTAGGTATCTTCCTACAGAAATAGACTTTATAAATTTGAAATGTGAATGTTGGACTACATTGTTGATAGTCAATACTACATCAAAGACTCAAAACTCTAGGAAAATTCGTGAAATTTCAAAAGGATTTTTGCAGAAATATGAAGTAGTCCATTTGAAAATTCACATGAATTTCCAGAGACTATAATAGTCTAAATAATCATATAAAAGAACAAAATAAAGACTTTATAACTTGAAAACTCACTACCAAGCTACAGCAAGGAAAGCAGTATGGTTCTGACAGGCATACAGGTGAAGCAGATAACCTACATGGTTAATGATTTCAAGAGCACATAATAGGGGAGGGGTCTGTCACACACAGTGCAGGGAAACCTGGATATCCCCAAGCAGAAGCATGAAAGGAGCCCATGATAAAGTGTATTCAAAACATAAGTCAACATGAAGAAAGACCTTAGAAGTGAAAGCTAAAACACAAAAACACTGGAAGAAAACACAGGCGAAAAGTTACATGATGAGGCTGCAGGAATGGCTCAGTAGACAAGATGTTGTGGGTTCATATCCCACGCACAGACACATATGACAAAATATAAATTAATAATTTAAAAAACATAGATCATGGCTGAGTGCTGGTGGTGCACGCCTTTAATCCCAGCACTTGGGAGGCAGAGTCAGGCGGATCTCTATGAGTTCGAGGCCAGCCTGGGCTACAGAGTGAGTTCCAGGAAAGGCTCCAAAGCTACACAGAGAAACCCTGTCTCAAAAAACAAAAACAAAAACAAAACAAACAAAAAAAACCATAAATCATATTTAAGAAACCTACATGATGTTTGTTTTGGAAATTAGTTTTGAACTGGCATTAAATACACAGTCAACAAGGAAAAATATAGACAAATTAGAGTTCATCAGATTTAAAAACTTATAAATATCAAGGAAAATATAATTTTGCACAGTTACTATACGTGAATTTAAAAAGATAAATAAAATGGGACAATGTCAATGGAGTAAAAGGGCTATCCACAAAAAGAGATTATATTAGTTTGGATAAAGATGTGTGGTATATATATCTATATATACATAATTTAGATATATATATATATATAAACTTTATATGTATATGTAAAGGAGATTTATTAGAATGACTTACAGGCTGCAGTCCAGCTAATCCCATAATGTCTGTGAACAAAAAGTCCAAGAATCCAGTCGTTGCTGAGTCCACAAGGCTGGATGTCTCAGTTAGTTTTCAGTATGCACTGGAATCCCAAAGAAGCAGGCTCTAATGCCAGTGAAGGAATGTTCTTGCTATCAAGGTGAGAGCAAGCAGGCAAAGAGAACAAGCTTCTTCCTTCCATGTCCTCATATAGGCTTCCAGCAGGTGTGGCCCAGATCAAAGATGTGTCTTCCCACCTCAAGAGCCTGATTAGAAGTGGATCTTCCTACTTCAAATTAGGCAAAAAAAAAAATCCCTCGCTGGTGTGCTCTTCATTTTTGGATTTTAGTTAATCCTGTACATAGTCAAACTGACCGCAAAGAATAACCATCGAAGTGCTTAAACTCAACCACAGCAAAACTCATAAAAACAATATTAAGTACTCCAACAGACAGTCCTCCTGAACAGGTATTACAGATACCAACATGAACAGAGAAAGATTATGGAGACATCACTGCTCATTAGGGAAATTCTACCTAGAAGAACAATGAGGAAAACACTTCATACCCATTGGATGGCAATACCAGTAAGGGTGGTAAAAAGGAAAGATGTAGAAGGAAAGATGACTAGGCCTGAAGTTATATATATGTTATCTTAGCTCCGTGGGACTCATTCAGGAAAGTCACAAGCTCATGGCCAGCTGTGACAACAGAGAGAGTTCAAAGCTAGTCTTGGCATGAGACCTTATCTCAATATAAAAAGTGAGTAGAATTCTGAGGACGGAGGCAGCTCAGCTGTAGAGCTTTCAGCCACCATATGCAGAAACAAGTGTTCAGTCCTGAATACCACAAAAAGCAGAGAGGAAAGGAAGGAGGAGGGCGGGAAAGAGAGAAAGAAACAACAACAATAACAACAACAAAAAATGTGGCCAAGGATCACACCATGTCACCTGAGCTCCAGCTAGCTTGACCGCCTCCCCCAGCCGCCCAGCCATCTTAGTCCATTGAACCTCATTTACGTTTGACTCTGATTAGACAGAGAGGCGAGGATGGTCTCCTTTTGTGTGTTGAATGGAAATGATGGGAGGATAAATGGGTTTCTACCAACGCATCCAACTTTGGAGCTGAGGGACAGCCCCAGCTGCACATTGCTCACACAAGCACCTGCCTCAGGGAATGGAAATTTGAATGTTTTGTTTTTGTGCAAGAAGTACAAGGTAGAAATAGAAAACGTTCTTGCAAATTTGGTCTGTTTTTTGTCCATTTTGTCTCATTTTTGAGAAATGAGTCTCCTAACAGATCCATATTCTGCTTTATTTCAACACTTATGCCATTGGGAAAAAAGTGGAAGTATTTGTTATTATATTTCCTCTTAGTATTCAAAATACACCCTCAGTAGCATCCCTAATTATCCTGTCCATTCTGTCAGTGTATTTTCCATTGTGGGAATATGGGATGCTTATTATTGTTTGAAATTTACATACAGGTATACAAAAAAACTGAATCATACCCCCGCACACTCCCCCTTCCACCTCCCCAGAATGTCTTCTTTTATTTAAAAAAAAGCAGAGGAACTTACATACATTTTATACATCATGATAAAACATTCTAATATCTGATATTTCAGTCACTTGTAATTCTGTTTATTGTACTACTGTTTTTTTTTAAGTTCTTTTTATGACACTTATAAAGCACATTCTATGTGTATTATGACATAGGGGTTCTGTGTATGTCTAATCTGGCATGATACTCAGTATGTAAGCAGACTGGCAGACAGTTATGCATGTGCCTGCCTCAGTGGGTCTCCCAAGTGCTAGAATGCAGGCATGTGACCCATCTCCCAGCTCTAGTCCTCCTGTTACATGGCTTATACTCTAAGAACACACTTTTATAAAATACCACCTACAAGAAACAGTGTGCTGGTTGCTTTTTTATGTTTGTTTTTGACAACTTGACCTAAGCTGGAATCAGCTAGAAAAAGAGAACCTCAACTGAGAAAATGCCTCCATCAGACTGGCCTGTAGGCAAGTCTATGGGACATTTTCTTGATTAACAATTGATGTGGAAGAGCCCCGCCCACTATGGGTGGTGCCACCCTAGGCAGGTGGTCCTTAGTTGCATAAAAAAGCAAACTGAGTGAGCTGAAAGCAAGCCAATAGGCATGTTTCTCCTTAGTCTCTGCTCCAGTTCCTGCCTCCAGGTTCCTTCCCTGTTTGAGTTCCTGCCTTGGCTTTCATCTATGATGGGCTGTAATCAGGATGTGTAAGCCAAATAAATCCTTTCTTCCCCAAGTTGCTTTAATCATGGTCTTTATCACAGTAATAGAAAGCAGACTAGCACACAAGGCTTGGCAGAGCTATTCATGACTGTCAACTTTGTGCCTGAAGAGCTGAGAAGGCCTCCTTGCAGTATAATGAATGGCATTGTTCTTACTTTCCAGAGCCATCTAAAATCAGTAATTTAGACAAGCAAATTATTAAAGGAACAAATATCCTGCGCAAGTCAAACTCTGCCTTGAAGAAACGTGTGCCCAAAGGTAAAGAAGTCACTGGCATACAGATGTGTAAAACAGAACTCTGTTCTTTCCTCGTTGTTTCTACCAGCCTTAAATTTATACAAATCCAGGGGCACAAGAGAGACACTACCAACGGCGTGGGAATGAATCCAGTTGCTCAGAGCTCTTTAATTCATTTATTCCCAGTCACCAGTTCAACCCTCTCAGATCTCTATTTCCTTAGTTCCCTTCTTCTTGTTCCCTCAATTCTTAATTCCCTCTAATCTTCAATTGCTCAATCCTTCAATCTTCAATTCCTAGTTCCCTCAATTCTTCAATCCTTCCATTCCTTATTTCTTCAGTTCTTCATTCCCTCAATTCTCTGTTCCCTCCATTTCTTGTTCTCTCCCATCTTCAGTCCCTCAATTCTCCATCCTTCAGTCCTTCCTCCCCATCCTTCAGTCCTTCCTCTCTTTCCCTTCTCCCAGGGCTGGTCTATATTCTATCCCAAACAGTAACACTTTATGTTTTATATAAGCACAAGACTGTAGGGGTCCCCGCTAGAGGCTTCCTGGCAATTTTATTTGCAACCCAAAGGGGGAGACATAAGAGTGGAGTCAGTTAGTAGTTGGGATAAATCAGAAAAGGAATTTATGTGCTAGAAATATATCCTTATTGTGGTTAGGTGAAGGCATTACGAATCTATCAACTATAGACTTACAGGTGATAGGGTAGGGAAAGTCTGTAGCTCACTAAAAGTTAAAACTGTCACTTTTTTCCTCTGCCGCCAGTTTCCTGACAGGGCGGGGGAAGAGTACTGATAGCTGGTCAATCTGCATCACAGTTTGAAACACCTGTCGCGGGGAACTCCTTTTGATCTAAGAGGTTCTCTGGGGCGGTGAGAGAGACGGGGAGGCCTTGATTTGCACAAGAAACAAAGCTTGTTCGTCTAGCTGGTAGGCATTTGGCCTGTGAGACACGTAGTCTCAGGAAAGACATTTTATCTAAGTTGGGGGATTTTCAGGAGTCTAACAGATGGCCTGGTAGCTGTCTGTTCCTTGCTTGTCTTTTAGGGCTTTGTTTGGGGTTGACTCTATCTTAGGAAGTAGCTCAAGGAGGGTGTTTGCAAATGACAGATACCCAAAGCAAATGCTAAAGAGGGGGCCTGGAGCTCAGAGGCAGAAGGTTCTGTCTACGTGACTATCCAGGTGCTTGAAACGGAGATTCACACACACATACACACTTTAGAATTATGAACACAAGGTATTCATAGCAAGACACAACTGAATATTAAGCCGCATAACACCAATAGACCTTGCTGATTGGCTTCCCACTCGACTGACCCTTGGCCTTGTCAAGGTATAGCTTATAATATACAGCTGGACTTCTATTTCCTGTTCCTGTGGCTCGCCACAAGAAGAATAGAAAGCAAACTAGAACACAAGGCTTGGCAGAGCTATTCATGACTGTCAACTTTGTGCCTGAATTGCTAAGAAGGCCTACTTGCAGTATAATGAATGGCATTGTTCTCACTTTCCAGAGCCATCTAAAACCAGTAATTTAGACAAGCAAAGTATTAAAGGAACAAATATCCTGCGCAAGTCAAACTCTGCCTTGAAGAAACGCGTGCCCAAAGGTAAAGAAGTCACTGGCATACAGATGTGTAAAACAGAACTCTGTTCTTTCCTCGCTGTTTCTATTTTCCAATAATCTCAATCTCTGGGCCCTTCCAACATACAGGTAATGTTATGAAACCAAAGTGTGTTCCAGTATTTTTCCTGTAAATAGACAGGGAAAAATATGTGGAGGGCTTTGTTGTTCTGCATAATAATATGCTTCTATGCATAGATTCCCCCTTGCCTCTAACCCAGGTAAATTGATGGATTTCCTCCATCTCCCACCCTCTTAATATTCTGCATGTTGTTCTAAAGTGGGAATATTTGAGATTTCTTCACTAGTTTAAGTCACCTTTATATTTCTGTGGTCATGACTACAGTCAATGGTGCAGTCGACATCATTACACATTTTCGTCTTCCACTTTACATCTATACAGTAGCATGTGTGAGTGGGGTGGTTAAATTCAAGACATGTCCGCTCTCGACTCGATAGCTACTGGATAGAACATGTATGTATCCATTCTAGAATGATTGTAATGTTTAGTTATGGCAGGGACTGCATGAGAAAACTGTTTCCTGGTTCTTAGCACTGAAGTTTTTAGGAATTGAAACATTTAAAAGATAAAATTATATTAGTCAGTGGACAAAAGCACAGAAAACGACCTACAGACTTTGGGGGAAGAAAATCCCTGGAAACTCAACGATGTGTGGTAGAACTAGAAAATTCCATTCAGGGGGCTGCAGAGGTGGCTAAGTGGTTAAAGGGCTTAAAATGCAAGAAAGAGAGCCAGAATTCAGATCCCCAGAACCCATGTAGAATGCAGGGTGCACATGGCAGCCCATCTGCAATTCTAGGTTGCAGGGCAGAGAGAGGATCCCCAGAGCAAGCTGGCTACTGAGATCAGCCACATAGACTGGCTCTGAGTTGGATCAGTAGACACTGCCTCATTGAATAAGAGGGCCGAGTGAAGGAAGAAGATTCTCCACAAACACCTCAGACCACCACAAGCAGAAATACCTACACAAAAATACATGCAAGCATGCATATATGCAAATAACCCCACTTCCACTTAGGCATGTAAAAAGAACAAGGGAAAAACTCCATTTCAAATGCATATGGAATCTTGAAACCGTGTTGTAGGTAAATTAATTGTGAACAACCTAGAAAGAATCACACTTCATAATTGCAGAACTTATACAGAGCTACAGTAATGAAAGCATCATGGTCCTCACAAAAGGCAGGTAAGAGACACCAGTGAGATAGAAGAGCAGTCTCAGGGGTGCAGCATTGTGATGGCTAACCGTGGTTGCCAGCTTGACTACATCTGGAATCAGCTAAAACCCAAGCAGTTGGGATGCCTATGAGGGTTTTTCTCGCCCGGATCATTTGAGGTGAGAAGACCTACCCTAAATCTGGCCCAAACCTTCAGGTGGCAGCCCACAGAAAAGGACATGGAAGAAGAAAGCTTTTGCTTTTCTCCTGCTTGCCCTCACCCTCACTGGTAAGTTCATCTGCCCTGCTGCTGAGGCATTCCTCCACTGGTGTTAGGACCCACTTCTTCAAGATTCCAACATAGACTGAGTTCCATCAGTCCTCTAGAAGTTCTCCAGAACTCCAGCACCAGATTGGGACTTCCGAGACACCCAGCTTCAAGGACTCAACAACTTCCAGATCCTCAGCCTTTCTATCAGAAGATGGTCATTGTTGGACTAGCCAGACCATAGAATGTAATCTACTCCAGCCAAGACTCTTTTAATAAATACATGTTCATTCTATCAGCCCTGTTTCTTTGGAGAGCCCTGACTAATAAAAACAATAGGGCATTAGGAATCAGTTTAATAATATGTCTACTTAACAGCATAATGTTGTTATACATATAGATCATACAACCCTCAAGATCATTGCCCAAAAAGTCTAAGAGCCTGAGGCAATGGATGACTCCATGGGAATATTTTCTTATGGACACAGCAGGGCAGCTCCACATATGAACTTACAGCAGTCATGACAGCATGCATGAAACCTGTGTAAGCCCAAATCATACCAAATCTCAGCATGGAGAAGAGTTGGGCACACGACTCAACCAAGGCATGGGGCTATTGGCAAGTGTTAGCTGCTGGGAACTGGAGAGACAGCTTTCTCTAAGAATATAGTCACTGGCAAGATAACCACTCCTGTGGAAAATGATGCCTCTAAGAATATTTGTGCACCACAAATTGGTCTGAAAGAATTCAAAAGAAAAAGGACACAAAGTTAGGGAAAGAGATTGAATTAGAGAAGGATTAGGGGAGGGAAATAAATATGATCAACACATTGTGTGAAACTCACAAAGAACTAATGAAGAAGAAGAGGAGGAGGAGGAGAAATGAAAGAAGGAAGGAAGAAAGGAAAGAAGGAAAGAAGGGGAAGGAAGGAAAGAGGAGGAGGGGAAGGAAGAAGAGGAAGAGGAGGAGACCTCAGAAATCAACTCTCGTCTGCATGATCAAGTGCACCAAGACAACTTAATGGGAAAAGGCAGTCTAGCCTCTATGGTGCAGAAAGACATAATATCCCCAAACAGAAGGATACCTGAGCCCTTAACTTAAACTATACACAAAAATGCTTCAACATAAGTCAAAATTCTTACAAGTAAAAGCTGAACTACAAAATAACAGAAAAGTAGATAGGGAAAGTCTACAGAATGATAAATATGGCTATGTATTTCATAGTTGACATAACACACAGCCAAAAAGGAAAACTACAGACAAATTAGGCTTCATCAGAATTGAAATTTTTGACATGTTTATTCAAAGAAACAATGGTAGAGCAAATCCCCTTAGGCCCATGTCCTACTAGGAATAGGCTTTGACCATGTGTATACTACCAGAGATATATTCCCTCTCATGGAGCTGTCCTCAAATGCAAGCACAAGTAGTTGGTTGTGTCCAAAATTATCAAGCCACTTATTGTACCAGTGGACAAACCTTGCTGCATAGTTAGTAGTATGGGTTACCTAGTACACAGCTGGTTGAGACCATTAATGAGTTTTCTCCCACCGTAGCATGCATAGCACTTTCCAGCACTGTGAACAATAGCAAACAGGGAACAACTTTCCAGTATAGTCCCATCTTGATATCTCTGTGTCCTGGATAAACTGTGTGGTATACTAACCAATCAAGTCTCATTATCTAATTCTGGTGGGTAACAAAGAGCAATGACAATAATCTATGTTCTTTGGGGGTGGGGCTCACAGACCTCTCTGGCCAACCACTTAAATGGGTCATTTATGTCCTCATACTCAAGTGGAGCAGGAAACATTATTTAAGAGATGTCCCAAACAATTTAAGAGCAGGAAGATGGGAGTCATTTTCATGAATTGCTTCTATGAAGATAAGATATGCAACATTGCTGTTGTAACCATGAACACACAGCAGCTATGGATACAAACCAGAATTGGTCCTTTCAATCATCCAGCAAGAATGGAGGACTTGTCAATGAGTGCCTGCCCACTCTGAGGACCCAGTGACTATCAATGCATCGGGGGAGGTTGCATCATTTTTTTCATATTGTTGTATCCACTGTGGAATTGGAGGAAGAACACTCATGGGAAACATCAACCCAACCACAAGGAGGTAACACTTCGTGCCCATCATATGGTTATTACAGAGAAAAGAAGAAAACAGAAAGTGAAAGAAAGAAAACTATTGATGTTTCAAAGTGCATGAAAAAGAACAGTCCTGTGGCTGCAGCCTGTATCCCAGTGCCTTGGGAGGCTGATGCAAGAGAACGACACATTCACATCTATCCTGAGTAGCATGATGAGACCATGTCTCAAAGTTGTCAGAAGCAAGAGGTGGGATTAATGTAGTCCAGGGGTGGAATACTTGCCTCGCATACAAAATGCCCAGGTTCAGTTCTCTGTACTTGAAACAAACAGAAAAGGAGAATAAATTTTGGTAAGGATGTCAACAAATTATAAACAGGAAGTGGGGAGGGGTTCAAGTTGGTTCAGCGGGTAAAGGTGCTTACCACTGAACCTGATACATGCATTCCATCCCCACAACACATGCTAGAAACAGAGAACCTGCCTGTTCCAGTTGTCCTTTGACTTCCACAGTCGCAAATGAATCCATCGTAATTTAATGTTTTCAGAGAGACAAAGAAATTGGGACCAGGTACATGTGGTGTCACCTAAGCTGCAGTAGGCTTAACCAGCCTCCCCCAACAGGATCTTGTTACACACCAGAAACCTGGCATCAGACTCACTGTGCTGGCCAGAGAATCTCCAGATTTCCATCACCCTCATGCTTTAGTCTCAGAAGTGTTGGTGTGTATTAACACAATCTCTTCTTCGGCATCACTGACTAACACTTTTGTGTATATGCGTGTGTGTGCATGTGTGTGTGTGTGTGTGTGTGTGTGTGTGTGTGTGTGTGTGTGTGTAGCCCTGGCTGCCCTGGATCTCACTCTGTAGACCAGGCTGGCCTTGAACTCACAGAGATCCGCCTGCCTCTGCCCCCCCCCCCCAGTGCTGGGAGTAAAGGTGTGCGCCGCCACTGCCTGGCTGACTTACACTCTTACGTTGACATACTATATCCACTGTGAGGAAAGGAAAGTACATACAGAATGTATTTATGCTGGTGAAGTCACTTTGTCTGACTAACTGAAGAGGGCCATAAGAGGCTCTGCTTTAGAAAGATTAAGGTAATTTTTAACTTTTTAAGAATTAAAATGAGTTTATTTCAAGCTAGCATGGTGGGGTACTTCATTAATCCCAGCACCCAGTGCAGAGGTGTCAATCTCCGTGAGTTGGAGGCCAGCCTGGTCTACCAAGTGAGTTCTAGGTATGCCAAGGCTAGATAAAAAAGACTGTCTCAATGAAATAAAATTAGTTTGCTTCTACCATCCTTGAGTGGCATTGTTCTTGTGTTTCCAGGGCAGCCTACACCTACAACATTAGACAAGAAAGGTGTTGACCTTCCAAATAATCTGGTTTCTTCAACATCTGCCTCCAGTAAGCACAGGTTTAAAGGTAAGGAGTCACTGGAATGCAGACCTGTGAAGTGACACTGTGCTCCAGTTCCACTGTTTCTGTTCACCAGCACACTCAAGCTGTGGGCCCTTCCAACAAGCAGCCAGCGTAACAAGCACAGCAGGTGTTCCGTGGTTTCTGCATAAATAGATAGGTGTGTGGAGGGCTTTGTGGCTCTGTACAATAAAGGATCCTGTGCATGGACCTCCCTTACCATTCACCTAAGAAAGCTGATACATTTCCTTCGTCTCTCACAGCTTTCCTTTTCTGCATGATGATCTGAAAAAGAGATGTCATGACTTATTCAACATCTCACATATTGAGAGACCTTTGGGTTTTTATTGTTGCAACCACAATCGGTGGAGCTACAGTGTCACTGTACACTTTTTATTATGTTGTTTATGCTTCTATAAAACACAGAGGAGCTGGGCTGGGCATAGAGCTCTGTCAGTCAAGCGCTTGTAGTGCATCCTCGGGACCCGAGCTAGGATGCCCAGCACCACATAAAGAGCCACACACAGCACCCACACTCCTGTAATCCCAGCCCTAGGGAGGCAGAGACAGGTGAGTCCCTGGGGGTTGTTGACTAGCAAGTCTAGCCAAATTGGTGAGCTCAGGGTTTGGTGAGAGATCCTTCTCCAAAACCAAGGTGGAGGGCTGGAAAGATGGCTCACTGATTTTGCACATTTGCTGTACTTCCACTTGTAAATTCCATTCCCAGCACCCATTACAGAGAGCTCCCAACTGCTCTCAACTCCAGATCCAAGAGATGTGACACTCTCTTCTTACCAAACACAAGTGGCACACACACACACACACACACACACACACACACACACACACACACACCACATACACACACATTGCAAACGAATTAAGAATTTTAAACTAGGTAGAGAATGATTGAAGAAGACACCTGCCATCGACCTTTGGCCTATATGAGGGTGGGGGATGGGCAGGAGGAGAGAAGGAGGAGCGGGAGAAAGGAAAGCAGGCAGTGTGACTGAGGAGATGGCTCAGTAAATGGCTTGTAATCCTAAAACTGAGAGGCAGAGACATGTGGATTCCTGGGACCCACTAACCAGTCTGCTCAGCCTAACCCATCAGTTCTGTGCCAGAAAGAAACCCCGTCTCAAAAGAAACACAGTGACTAGCACCTGTGGAATGAAACTCAGTGTTCACTGCTAACCTCCATACATGCTCACACACATGAAAGGGAAACCATACTGGAACACATATGCAGGCTAAAAACACCCACATTCACAACATATCAATTAGCTAACTATCCAATTGATTAGAGTATATAAGTGATAAAGTAACTCTGCCAGTAAGTACATGAAAAAAAATTACCTCTTCTTCTCTTAGCCAGCATTAGTCTTTTCATGGACTAAAACACTAACAATGTTAAATTATGTGTTTGTTTGTTTGTTTGTTTGTTTGTTTGTTTGAGACAAAGTCTTACTACATAGCCATTGACTGGCCAAGAACTCATTATGTAGACCAGACTGGCCTTGAACTCATAAAGATCTACCTGCCTATGTCTCCCAAGTGCTAGGATTAAAGACATGTGCCACTATGTCTGGTATGGAATTATATTTTAGCTGTCAAAACAATAGAATATGATCTAAAGAGTCTAAAGAGTCCCTGTGTGAATTCCAAAGACAATGGCGGTCAAAATAATCTTGTCAAAGATCCAAGTAAGAAGAGTCACGCTTCATGATTTCAGAACTTACTCCCAAGTCACAGAAGTGAAAGCATTGTGGTCCTGGCATGCAGACAGATGACACCAGACCAGTAAAATGAAGAGAGATCCCAGAATTAAACTCACCTCTTTGGCCAACCACAGAGGGTGGAAAGAGCAGTCTGTCAGAGATGGTGCTGGGTAAACTAGATATCCTATGCAGAAGCATGGAGTAGGGCCCTTATCTTAAATTATGTTCAAAACCCAATTCAAAATGAATCAAGAACCTATAAATAAGAGCTAAACTACAAACGTACTAAAATAAAATGTAGAGAAAACCCTATACGGTACTTAATTTGCCAATGTATTTTTGGATGGACATCAAAGATCTTTCTATATAACTAAGGATGGTCTTGAACATTCTACCTACACCTCCAGTTGGTGTAGATGTAACCAACCATTTTATTAAATGAAAAACACAGAACCAATGCAGAGAAGAAAGCCAAGAGGTCAGAGCTAAGAGCTAAAACCTTACCCTTCCTCCTGTGGTGGTCCTACCTCTCCGAACCAGAGCTACTTCCTGTGTTAAAGTCTTTATATAGAGTTTCTGTTCTGCCTTCTCATTGGTTGTAAACCCAACCACATGACCGCCTCATCACGGCCTGTCTGTATAGACCTCCAGGTTTTCTATGATTGGTATTGAGATTAAAAGCATGTGTATCCAATACTGGCTGTATCCCTGAACACACAGAGACTTAACTAGCTCTGCCTACCAAGTGCTGTGATTACAAGTGTACGCCACCACTGCCCTGCTTTCCTATGGCTTGCTAATAGCTCTGACCCCCGGGCAACTTTATTTATTAACAGACAAATAACATTTTAGTAGAAAAGAAAATATCACCATACCCAAGTGTTGGCATTACAGTAGCATGTCACCACACTCTTGCTATGCTGTGCCAGAAATTCCTTCAGGGCTTCATAGATGCAAGACTGAACCACACTTCAGCCCTCTGTCTCTTCTTGCATTATATTTTCCATTGTTGGAATATCACCTTCCTTTCCAGAAATAAGTGTATTTCCATATACAGATTACTATACCTGAAAATTTACATTTTAGCTACTCATATTCATAAACAATAAACTCATTGTTTATTGTCCTGATGTTTTGAACTTGTTTACTTTTTTAAATCTTTTAAAAATATTCCTTTTAAATGTGTATGAGTATTTTGCATGCATGTATGTGTGTACATGCCTGATGCCTATGGAGATCAAAACAGGAAACTGGAGTAATAGATCATTGGAAGCCACATGTGGGTGCTAAGAATCAAACCTGCCTGCTCTCAAAGACCAGCCAGTGTTCTTAACCACTAAGCCACTGCTCCAGGCTCCTATTGTGTTTTGAGACATGGGTGCTGTGTTTAGGAAGGCTGGAATCATATTCCATATGTAGGAAGGCTAGCAGGCTGGTACCCATCTCCCTGTTTCAGCCTCCCGACTGCTGGGACCAGGGGGTGCACCGACACCATAGTGAATGTTCGTGGCGAGCCCATCAACTAGCAGGCAAGGGTAGCTCATCAGAATCCATTTGTGCAGGTCACACTGCTTTATACAGATTACTGAACTTTGGAAGGAAGCTGTGCTTTAGAAAGAATTGAGACTGAAGTCTTTAAAAATTGAAATTATTTTGGGGGGTGGGCTGGGGGGAAGGGGAGGGGAGCAGGAGGGGGAAGAACAAGGGAATCCATGGCTGATATGTAGAAGTGAATGGTATTGTAAAATTTAAAAAAATGAAAAAAAATTGAAATTATTTAATTGCTGGTGTCATCCACTAATGTTCTCACTTTTCATGGCAGGCTAAGTCTGAAAACACAGATGAAAAGGATTTTAAACTTCCAAATAATCTGTGCCCTTCTGTCTCTACTACAAGGAAGCACCTCCTTAAAGGTAAAGAGATAACTAACATGCAGAAATCAACTCTGCTTTATCATTTCTGTTGACCAGGATCTTCAGCGCGTGGGCCCTTCCGACAAAGAGCTGAGGCTATGGCCCAGCAGGTGTTCTCAGGCTTCTCCTCTAAGTAGACCCCGAGAGGAGGGCTCTGTAGTCGTATATAGTAAAAGGGTCCTGTGCATAGGTCCTCCTTACCTTTAACTCAGGTAAATCAATTAGATTTCCTTATTTATCACAGGCCTTAATTTTCTGTATGGTGTTCCAAAAAGAAACTATATCATGGCCTGTCCAAAAGTCCACCTGGTGAGCTCCCTTTACATTTCTGTTGCAACTACAATCATTGGATCAGTAGATAGCATTGCACGTTTTTATTATGCTAGTTTAGGTCTAGAGAGTGGAGGGTGTTGGAATTTTTTGGAATTACGGAAATATGTTCTTTCAGTTTTCACAGATACTGCCGTATACATTTTCAAATGATTGTAATCCACAGCTGTGATAACAAATGCTTGAAAGACTACTTCCCCTTTCTTAGACAGCACTCGGCTCTTTTGGCATTTTTTTCATACAAAGTTATCCCATTTAGGGCTGAGTGCTCCAAAGACTCTCACTCTCTGCACATTGTCCAGTTGTGGGTCTCTGTTAATTACCATCTACTTCAAGAAGGCGGCGATGACGGTTAGAGATGCACATGTTTATGTTTATTTCAGCTCAGAGTTCCACAGCACAGTCCATCACTGAGGGAAGTCAGGACAGGAACTCAAACAAGGCAAGAATCTGGAGGCATGGCTGATACACAGGCTGTGGAGGAGGGCTGCTTACCAGCTTGCTCCTCATGGCTTTCTCAGCCTGCTTTCACCCAGGACCACCTGCCCAGGGTGACACCACCCATAGTGATCTGGGTCCTCTCACATCAATCGTCAATGAAGACTGTATACCACAGGCTTGCCGACAGCCAATTTGTGGGGACCAGTGCCTAGGTGGATAGTAAGGGACCAGTGGAAGGGTAGATCTTTCAAGGAAGGGGATGTTTTAAAAAGATAAAGGAGAAACCAGAATAGGAAGATTAAATAGGGAAGGGTGAGAGGGCAGGGTAATGGAGAGAACATGGAAAGAGAAAAACCAACGCTAAAAGCTTTTCATAAAGCCACATGGCAGCACAGTACTGTAGAAGCTTCCTAAAATATATACAGGTATGGAAGTCATTCGAATGGCATTATCATATGACAGTGTCCCATCTAGACATCTTATGCTACCCAGTGAAACCCTCCAACACCAGGAATGATATATGGCGTCATTGTCCAAATCACAGGCTGTCGCCAAGGCTACTGGTTACCTTCCACAACCAGACAATAAGGCCTTATTGCTGGAGACGCCATTTACTTACGTCACCCCACATGGAGAGAATATACTAGCACTCATCTAAAGGCTTTACCCCTACTGACTAGACATAATGGTGCTAGAAAGTTCTATGCACATGACAGGAGGAGAAAAGGAAATCATTAATACCGCCCAGCTATGAATCCCATGGACCTGTCTACAAAATCTATTGATGTAATGATGATGGCACAAATGTTATTGGAGTAACCAACCACCATTTTGATTCGATTTAAGGGCCACTCCATGGGAGGGAGCCTAAACCTGACTTTGCTAGGTAGTTTCATGTTAACTTGATAGAAGCTAACATTATTTTGGAAGAAGGAACATTAATTGAGAAAATGTCCCCTTCCTTGAAAGATCTGCCCCTCCACTGGTCCTACTATCTACCTAATCTCTGTTTTAATTTTTTTATTTTTATTTTTATTTTTTTGAGGCAAGGTCTCATTATATAACCCTGACTAGATTTGAACTCATATAGACCAGGCTGACCTCAAAATCATAGAGATCTACTTGTCTCTGCCTCTTAGGTACTAGTATTAAAAATATGTGCCACCACTTCTGGCTTTTTGTGTATTAATAGAGATCTAAGATCCAGCCACTAAAAAATTCAAGTAAAAACAGTTCAAAGTACTCCAGTAGACATTCCTCCTAAGAATATACTGCAAATAGCCAGCATACACATGAATACATGGTATTGTAGTTTTGTTTCTGTTGCTTTGGTTAAAGTACACAAACCAAAGACAATGTAGGGCACAAACATATATTTGGCTTATGATTCTAGGTTACAGTCCATAATTGCAGGAAAGTCACAGTGGCAGCTGTCCATATTATGCCCTCAGTAAAAAGCAGAAAGAAATGAATGTATCCTTGCTGCCTGCTTGCTCCCCTCTACCTCTCTCCTGTCCTATATAGTTCAGGACCCTCTGCCTAGGGAATGGTGACACCCACCATGGGCTGAGTCGATTAACAATCAGTACAATCCCCTACATATATGCCATAGGCCACTAAGCAATCCTCTATTGAGACTCTCTTCTCAGGTGATTCTAGATTGTGGCAAGTTGTAATTTGAAACCAACTCTCACACATGTTACATATCACTGATTATTAGGGAAATTCAACCCCAAAATACAGTTAAATAACACATTATAACCATCAGACAGCTACTATATACAAAAGGTGGGCTAGAAGGGGGAAGCAAAGGGGAAAATAATAATATGGACTTTGGGGTGCAAACCTGTGATTCCAGTCACTTGGGAGGCTGAGGCAGGAATTATAAGTTCTGTGGCAGCCTGAGCTACGGAGTGAGTTCAAGACTCCCTGTTGAAGTTAGTGAGACCTTGTTTAAAAGAAAGAGGCCTGGAGAGGGATATAACTCAGTTGTGGGGCATTTGTCTAGCATAGGCAAGACTCTGCATTTAATCCCTAATACCAAAAGAAAGAAAGAATAAACATTAGCAACGATGTCAAGAAATCCCTGTGGCTGCTTAAAGGAAGGCAAAATGGTATATAATATCTGGAAAACACTGTGGCAGTTCCTCAAAGTATTTAAAATAGAATTGTCATATGATAAATGCGCCAACTCACTTCTTGATGTATATCCAAAATAAGTGAAATCAAGAGCACAAGTAGATATTTGTGTAACCATGTCTATTTCAACGTTAGTCAAGAACCCCAAGTGTCCCCTGGCAGGTGAATGATTAAATAAAATGCAGTGCTGTACATAGAGTGTAATATTAGCCTTAAAAGGGAAAGAAATCATGACACTTATTACAGCATGACATCCATAACAGGGCAGTTTAATAGGTCACAGAAACAAGTATGTAATCATCCATTCATATGAAGTAATCAAAGTAAGCAAACTCATAAATGCAAAAAAAAAAAAAAAGGCAGAATGGTGGCTAGTGGAGACCAGAGGTTTGGGGAAATCATTTAATAGGCACGGAGTTTCTGTATTTCCAGAGGAAAAATAGTTCTGGAAAGGGATGGTGGGTGAGAGCCAAACTGCATGATGGGCATGCCTAATAATGTGCCTAAACCATTCACTTAGGAACGGCTAAGCAGGCACATTCTATGCTACATTTAACTTACAATATTAAGTACATCATTAAAAATAAATATAGAATGAAGTTTCCATCTTCAGTGATATTTATACTTAATGGGAACTAGATACATCTTAAACAGCCACTTTAATGTTTTTCTATGAAATAACCTACTTTTATTCCTTGTCCATTTTCCATTAACTGCCTTTGTGTTGAAGAAAGTGTGATGGGGTCTTTTAACCTTTCCCATTCCTATCTATTCAAATTGAGAGAAAGCAAGGCAGTTCTAGAAAGAACTCACGCATAGGCTTACCCAGATCCTCTCACTCTGTGTCTCCACGTTTGTAAGTGTGTCGGCCATAACACTGTTCTGCCTCTGAACTGTAGAAGAATCAACCACTCCCGATCTGTTCCCTAAAAATGGGTCATCAGACTTGATCACAACACAGCTCTCACAAAGGAAACTTACCATTGGTCAGGCCCAATGTGTCATCCGCAATCCATGCTCAAACTGCGTGTGTTGCAGTAAGGCCAACTTGAAACACACAAATGATTTGGAGATACTTCTCAAAAGAAAGCATGCAGGTGGCCATGTGGAGAGATGCTCACACCGCTGCTTCACCTCAGGCAGTCCAGAGATGAAAATGTGTTCACACAGACATCATCAATGGGCTGCATGTGTCCCACAAGAAATAACTCCAGTTAATACTACTTTGGGTCTGGCTCTTTCGCTTATGTTCTCAAAGATTCAGGTTTTTTTTTTTTTTAAAGATTTATTTATTTATTATGTATACAGAAGAGGGTGCCAGATCTCATTACAGATGGTTGTGAGCCACCATGTGGTTGCTGGGAATTGAACTCAGGACCTCTGGAAGAGCAGTCGGTACTCTTAACCTCTGAACCATCTCTCCAGCCCCAATGATTCAGGTTTTTGTTTTGTTTTGTTGGTTTCCTCTATTTGGTCCCTGTTTTTAAAATATCTTTTGTTTATTCTTTGACAGTTTCCTACATGCATATACTCTGTCTTGATCCTAACCTCTCTCCCTCCATCCCCCCTCTCCCTCCCCCTCTCCCTTCCCCCTTCCCCTCTTGT
>CABHPP010140195.1:29627-40946 GCA_902168425.1 Peromyscus attwateri
CTCTCTCTCTCTCTCTCTCTCTCTCTCTCTCTCTCTCTCTGTCTCTGTCTCTCTCTCAGCTGGAAAGTACTGCCTGGCAGAATGTGGATTGATCTTGCCAGCCTGTGTGAACCCCTCAGACTATTTGACTGGCCTTGCTGAGGAGCACTTTGGTAACAAAGTTGCAGCAAGCACCTCTGCATCAGTCTATATGGTATAATCCAGGCCTGTTTTGGTTTGTGTCTGCCTCAAGATGGGTCTTTTGCCTGAAGCAAACTTGTAGCCATTTCCTTCCGGACTCAACAGCATCTCTTCATCCGTTTTATTTGCCTGGCATCTCAGGCATATTAAGTGTACGTAGTTTATATCAAAAGGCGAAAGTCCACACAGCCTGAGCATGATTTCTACAGCAGTGCTCCTGTGTGTGGCCTGGAGCAGTCAGAATTCAAATCCAGGTGGAGTGGAGGCACAGGCAGAAGCAGCAGAATCTGTGAGTTCGAGGTCAGCTTGGTCTGTCTATAAAGTGAGTTACAAGACTGCCAGGACTGAATAGAGAGACCCTGTCTCAAAAAAAAAAACAAACAAACACCGAGCGGTGGTGGCGCACGCCTTTAATTCCAGCACTCAGGAGGCAGAGGCAGGCAGATCTCTGTGAGTTCGAGGCCAGACTGGTCTGCAAAGCGAGTGCCAGGAAAGGCGCAAAACTACACAGAGAAGCCCTGTCTCGAAAAAAAAAAATGCAAATCCATGGGCACCACCCCGCCAGATAGCCAGAGCTCGAGGGCCCAAGTCCAAGCATCTGCCCTAACTTTGAGCTGCCCTCCTGCTGGTGGGGACTGGAGATTCACTGTCCAGAGCTCACACTACTCTCAGTTAAAAATGCCCTTGCATTATTCCTACGGACAGTGTACATTCAGCCTCACAGGCTCCATTTCCATTGCTTGTATATCCTGTAGGGACCAGTATCTGCTCAGGACCCACAAATCAAGTTCTCAGCACAAAGGAGATTTATTTGTTCCAGAGGGACAAAGGTCGGGGAATAAGAGACAAAGACAGGAGACAGAGGATGAGGGAGAAGGGAAGGGAACAAGAAAGAGAGGGAAGGGTATTTGTCCCAGGGGCAGAGGTAGGGACCAAAAGATAGCCTCTGGATATAGAGGAGACAGATGTGACCCATAGGCAAATGGCAGTTTATGAAGGTAAAAGGGGAAACCCCCATGTTAGGATGGGGTGTTTAATTTTAACCAGGCATGTTAATTAGGTGAACCAAAGGGGGCTTTGTAGCTCGAATGTTAAATGGTCTTTAAAATAAAAGACCCGGGTCCAGATATTGGGGTAAATGCTGAAAGATCAGAGGGACAAAGGAACAAGCCACCTCTTGCCTCCGGGACTCCTCAGCCTGAAAAGCCTCTAGCTGCAAGGGATGCTTCTGCCGAAAAGCCTTAAGTTCCTGTCTCCTCACTCCTTATGTACCTTTCTCTGCCCAGCCATCACTTCCTGGGATTAAAGGTGTGTGTGCTTCCCAGTACTGAGATTAAAGGTGTGTGCCACCACTGCCTGGCTCTGTTTTCTCTCCTAGACTGAGTCAGTCTGATGTAGTCCAGGGTAGCCTTGAACTCACTCCGAGTTGCTAGAATTAAAGGTATGTGCCACCACTGCCTGGCCTCTATGTTTAATCTAGTGGCTTGTTCTGTTCTCTGATCTTCAGTCAAATTTTGTTAGGGTACACAATATATCACCTCAAGCTTTGATTGCTGGACTTAAATACTTTGATAACTGAACCTTGGTAGTCAGCCTCAGGAGGAGGAAGTGGCCAAATAAGGGAATAGACCTTGGTGGCTAGCTATAGGAATGTAATCTAATGGTTTTTATCAAGGTAGAGGGCATGGGGGAGAAGGGCAAGGCCTAGCCAGAGCCACATTTGCCATGCTTGGGCTGGCTAGAGTCCCTTCATGTTCTGTTTTCCCTGACACCAAATATAATAACAATGTAGTGGGTAGCTATTCCAGTTTTGATCTGGAAGTTCCAACTCCCATTGAGACTTCCAGCAACTGTCACGCCTACAAAGCGGGGCCAAGGAAGGCCCCTGGAGACCCAATATCTGGATGGGCCAGCGCTCTCTCTGTTCCTGGACCCGAGATTGTAGCAGAGCTCCAGAGAACATCACTGGAATAGCTAACCACTACAGAATACTGTGAAATTAAATAACTGAATACTTTTTCTTTAGCATTAAATACTATTCTGTGAAAGTGGGCTGCACATCCAGACTTGAGAGAAAGAGTCCCAAGGGTAAACACCATGAAGCTGTTCATGGACACAGTGAGGCAAAGTGGCATGGGAACCGATATGTGGGAACCCTGTGAGTGGACAGCGCTTATGGAACAGCAGTGCAGAAGACCCCGGATGGCCAGGGTAGGACCAGATCATGAGAGTCCTTCAAAGACAACAGGTGGGTTCCACTGTCTCCTTCTTATTTTTTATTCTCCTAATTTTAAAAAGACTATAACTACTTTTAAATCACAAATAAAGAGCTAGGAATGAATGCAGCTCAGTGGTAAGAGACCTTGCCTGTCATGACAGGACCTTGGGATATTGAAAAGAATAATAATAACTTTAAGTCACAAGAAAGTCTGCACCCCATTCAAACCATTCATGTTTAAACTTCGCACAGTTGACTGCCAGGGATTTAAAACACATGACTTCTGTCAAATTAATGCTTTGGAACATTCAAATGTTATTTTAAGCATAGTATTACCGCCCAGGGAGTGTAACTCCTGGGTATGACTATACCAAATCTAATCTGGACTGTCCCTGACAATGGTGTTAGACTTGCTGGCTCTTTTGAACCTCAAAAGCACCTTTTTTTCCTTCAGCAAGAAATAGAGTAATGGGGCTGGGTGGCAGTGGCGGACACCTTTAATCCCAGCACTCGGGAGGCAGAGCCAGGCAGATCTCTGTGAGTTTGAGGCCAGCCTGGTCTATGGAGTGAGATCCAGTTTTGGAGGGACCAAAACTACACAGAGAAACCCTGTCTCGGAAAAAAAAATAGAAAGGAAAGAAAAACGAAATAAAGTAATGGATCACTCGCTCAACAGTTAAGATTCTTGGAATAGGCCAGAGTTTGGTTCCCCATAACCATGTTGAGCAGTTCACAACCACTTGTAACTCTGTCTCTCGGGGATCCTAAACACACACACACACAGGCATACACACAAGTTAAAGACAAAACAGAACAAAAAGGAATCAGAGTAACTATGATAATGTAATATGCTGCCGTTGTTTTGTTCCATAAATCAATAAGGAACTGGATTTCTCCTGAAAAGATAAAAATGAAATCAAATGGTTGATGTAGTTCCTATACTTTGTGATTTTTACTGTAAAAATATTGTTTACATCTTATATATCTATGCAAATCAACCACTGACGTGATAAGAAAAGCTCATGAAGTTAGCCTCACTCAACTGTCCGTCAAGGTAGAGTCTATTCTTCTCTAGTGACTGATGATTCTCTGAAGCTGAAAAATCCAGGAAGCAACACAGTGCCAAGCTCTGGTGGTTCTTGTGAGGATGTCAGAGAGAATTAGGCAGGAATGAGTAGACCAGAGTCAACAAAACCAGTGTTGCAGGAAAGGGAGGTTTCACTTTGTGGGTTTCTCTTTCCATTATAAGTTTCGGCTCAGCACGGCAGCCAGCCTTCCTGGTGGGCAATTCCTGGGGTTCTCTAGACTAGATCAAGTCCACCTTTCCAGAGTGCTCCTGTGGACCGCCCAGATCACCATGCCACCTGCATGTCAGTCTGGCATTCAGAGGGCTGGGGAGAGAACTCAGTTGGTAGAGTGATTGCCAAGTACCTTATCCACCAGCCCATTTGAACTTTTCTCAGTACCTAAGAGTATCCACAAGTTCTTCAATGACACAGCATCCCTGCTTTCCATAACAGGCTTGGCACATGAGAGGTCCCTGGTAAATAATAAGCAATGTGTGAATAGAGTAGTTCCAGAAATCTAAGGCTCTCTGCCAGGAGTAATTCAGAAAACAAACAACAACAACAACAACAACAACAAAATCCAACACTGAATTGTAAGCTCATAAAGGCAGATACTAACCCTCTTTGAAGAGTCTGGCAAAATGATGAATAAATATTAATTCTTGGCCAGTGAGCTGGCCAAGAGTTCTTCTAGTTGGGGGTATAGGACTATTAGGTTTAAAATGTTTGTATAGCCAGGTATGAGGTCTCAGGCCTATAATGCTAGAATTTGAGAGACTGAGGCAGAAGGATCAGAACAACCACCACTGGGTTACTTAATAATTCTCAGTTCCAAAGACAACCTAAAAAGAGGAAGGGGCAGAAAGGAGAACAGGAGGGAGGAGGGAATTGGGGGGAAGTCTGTTATGCAGAGTTTGGCTTCCCAAGTATCAGAGAAGGTCATGCTGTAGTAGCGGAGGGGCTGATGTGTGTGTAGGGGCAGTTCATCTCAAGCCTGTCCACAGAATAGCATCCGCTTGGGGTGCTTTCCAAAGCTTTGGTTCTCGGGGCTGCCTAGCTGGCTCAGTGACTAAGAGCAATTGTTGTTACAAGGGACCTGGGTTTGATTCTCAGCACCCACGTGAAGGCTCACCTCCTCCTCGGGCACTAGGCATAGATGTGGTACACAGACGTATGTGCAGGCAGGCAAAACACTCAGACACGTAAATAATAAAAATAAATCTAAAAGAAAAAATGTTTTAATTTAAAAACCTTGGTTCTCTATCCGCATTCCCAGACCAGTTAAGCCAGCTTCTCTGTAGGTGACATTAACGGGCAGCCAGTGCAGGGCACTGTGAAGCCGCTAAGTCAGGAGAGTGCCTTAAGAACTCGAGCAAGCACACAAGCAAACAGCCGCTCCACTTCGCTTTAGTCTAGGTTCTAGGGCTACTGGCAGAGGAGACTTAATGCTCTTCCTCTCCAGCCACCTTCTTCCTGAGTAGTTATGAAAGAATACCCCTCCACAACGCTCCAGTAGAATTGTGTGGAAATGTGCAGTATGTTGCCCTCTAATGTAGAACAGATGAGCCATATGGGAGCCCTACACCTACAGAGAGTGAAAATTTCGATGTTTAGTTCTATGGAAGTTTGTTTCATGGCCATAAGTAGCTAATGGCTCTCATAACAGAGAGAGAGCACAGCTCACTAATTAGCAATAACTAAATAATTAGTTACATAGTTGCAGAAGCAACTTCCCTACGTGTTATTTGGAGAACAGTTCCCAAACGTCTTCTTGTCTAGATCAAGGAGAACTGGGGCAGCAGATACAGCTGGAACTTTTCAGTGGAATTTGTGCGGTATGGACTTTGAACAGATGTAGCTGAGGAACGAACCAACAAATAAGGGACATTGATCCCTAAAGTCCAATGTAGTGAGAGTTCCTCATCCATAAGGTGGCCTGATGCTTTGGAGTCTTTTTGGGTTTTTTGAGACAGGGTTTCTCTGTGTAGCTTTGCGCCTTTCCTGGATCTCGCTCTGTAGACCAGGCTGGCCTCAAACTCACAGAGATCCGCCTGCCTGTGCCTCCCGAGTGCTGGGATTAAAGGCGTGCGCCACCACCGCCCGGCGCTTTGGAGTCTTTTTTTTTAACCGTTCAGAACGAACAGCGACTTTAAACTCTAAGGTAGTCTGACAATAAAATGTAATTAGGTAGTTGGTGTAAAATACGTTTTGGTCACCAACGCCGCAGAAAACGGAGAGTGTCAGAAGAGCTAGTGTGTCAGGAGTGAGAGTGATGACTGACGGCCGCTTTGTTTTCAGAACCCCACTTCACCCTCGGGAACAGCCTGAACCTCCAAGATCACCCTCTTGTTGCTGACGTCCCAACTTGCTCTGCCGAGATAAGATCCCTTCAGTACCTTCTGGTGTGGTGTAAAGGCAATTAAACGACATTTGTGCTCCGGGTGTGTGAAATGGGTGATTCTTTAGGCGTCCTCTGATTTGCAAGGCTATTCCGGATGGTCCTGGAGAAGAAGGAAAAAAAACATGCTTCGATACATCACTTCCACTGTCGAGCAGGGACATTTAATTTAGGAAACAGAAATATGTTGCTTTCATGTTTTTAACATTGAAATCATCAATTCAGGCTGAAGAGATAGTTCAGTCAGTAAAGGCTTTGCCGTGTAAGCACGAGGACCTGACTTCAATCCCTAGAACGCACGAAAAAATGCCAGGCAGGGGAGTGAATGATGGTAAGCCCAGCACTGGGGGGCGGGGGGAGGGAGGGAAAGTCTCTGAAGGTCCCAGCCAGCCGCGCTGGCCAATAAGAAACCCTATGTCAAAGGAAGGGACACCCAAGGTTGCTCTCTGGCCTCCTGATGCACACATGTAGGTGTATGCCTTAGCTCACATAAACATGAGACATACACACACATACACATAGATCTTTTTTTTTTTTTTAAAAGAAAGCACAGAGGACTGGTAAGATGCCTCAGGAATAAAGGCACCTGCTGCCTAAGCCTGGAGACCTGAGTTCAATCCTCAGAACCCACATAAAGGTGGAAAGAGAGAACCAACTCCACAACGTTGACCCTTGACCTCTGTATTCATGACATGGCACACCAGCACCAACACATATCAGGCAAACACACACACACACACACACACACACACACACACACACACCCAATAGAAAAGCAATTTTAAAAGAAACGTATTCCAGAGACCACAGCTATTACTTCTCTAACAGCTCTTAGGGCCAGCAGATCTGCAAGGAGAGCGCACTAGCTGCGTCATCAAGCATTGTTCACAGACTCAATCTTTTTCTACGATAATTCCACTAATGAATGTCAAGTTTAACTCATGCCAATTAAAGAGATGGTTATCTGATTGATACTAGCTAAGAGGAACATTAAAAAGAGTAACCAGGGCTGGAGAGATGGCTTAGCAGTTAGGGTTTCTATTGCTGTGAAGAGACACCACGACCATGGCATCTCTTATAAAGGAAAATATTTAATTGGGGTGGCTTGCTTACAGTTTCAGAGGTTCAGTCCATTATCATCATGGTGGGACATGGTGGTGTGCAGGCAGACATGGTGCTGGAGAAGGAGCTGAGAGTCCTACATCTTGCAGGCAACAGGAAATGGTCTTGAGCATAGGAGACCTCAAAGCCCACCTCACAGTAAGTAACAGACTTCCTCCAACAAGGCCACACCTACTCCAACAAAGGAACACCTCCTAATAGTGCTACTCCGTTTGGGGGCCATTTTCTTTCAAACTACCACACAAGGATGAAAACATTTTCTATGGGCCATGTGCTGTGATGAACAAATTAGTCAAGGGTGGAGGTAGCCGAGGGGAGGGGAGGAGCACTATTGGAGAAGACGGTAATGGGCACATGGGAAATCTTTGTGCCGAGTCACTAGCCTAGCTTTAGTTTTACTGAATACATGTTGGCTTTCCCAGGTTCACCACTGCACTGCCAAGCTGAACTAAACCTTTTCAGTGTGGGAAACAATTACAGGGGAAGGCTGAAGCAACTGAGTTTAAAGGCTATGAATAAACTTCATAACTACATCTGCAAGGAACAATGGGGAAACTGAGGGCACACTGTGAAGATCTGTGGTACATAAAGAGCAAAATGAACAAGGCTAGCCAAGCAGTAGCTCGAAACCAAAGCGAACTTCTTCCCTGGCTAGGGAGGGTGAACACAGAGTGGTCTGAAGTAGAGGAGACCGGTTACATTCTATACAGAGCAGACGGCTACAAGAAAGAGCCCGAACGGGGAAATGTGCTGTGTTCCAATGGGGGGAGTTATTTAGAAACTGGGCTCTGGACTCCTGGCAATGGTTTGCTTTTGGAGTTTTCATCACCAATATAGAGAACCCTTATTGCACACAGATCTGGATGAAGGGAGAAAACGTCAGAGCATAGGATCATGCTATCAGGCAGTTGCTCAAAATTTTGGAAGGTACCAACCTAATGGGAACAGTCTTGAAAGAAATAAAGGAAGGAGTTCCTGAGGGTCCCTCCCATGACTGAGTCCAGTGCTTGACACAGAAGGATTAGGTTTGCATTGGTTTTGAGAAAGGACATCAGAAAAGTGCTGGACTGGGAAGGACAGGCCCTTATTTCCCGAGGGAGACAATGGTTTAAAAAAAAAAAAAAAACACAACATAAACAGACTAAAAAGAACTTCCCATGAGCTCAGGAAACTAGTTCAAGATCTGCAATGACCAGGTAAGTG
Organism: Peromyscus attwateri; assembly: GCA_902168425.1. Taxonomy (NCBI): domain Eukaryota; kingdom Metazoa; phylum Chordata; class Mammalia; order Rodentia; family Cricetidae; genus Peromyscus; species Peromyscus attwateri. Next base: position 37,816 of record CABHPP010140195.1, read on the forward strand.
TGCAGTCAAGAAGGGACCCATGAGAGGTAGGTCACCCATGTCTAGTGTGCCCCAACCCAGAACAAACAGGCGGCACTGAGAAAAGAAGGTGAAGGTATAAGAGGACACAGTGGAGAGATTCAGGGAGAGTCAGAGAGAGCATGGGGAGAGAAGGGGTCCAATATGCTCAAAATACATTGTATGCAAATGCAAACTTCTCAAAGAATACATTGGAAGATGTTTCATTTTAAAAGGAAAAGATGATGTTCAAAGTGTCGAGAAAGTCCATGCCACTTTTGCATTACCTTCCATCACTGAGGCCTGGGGTGTTCAGGAGTGAGTGCCCCAAGTGCTAGCTCCTGTCTCAGGCTGCAAACGGATCCAAAAATGTTTGGAACATTCAACGTGTTGAGGGTTCCCAGCAGAACGTGTTGAGGGCTCTCTAACCCGAAACTGTGGGGTCTCAGCTAAGTGAAGTCAAAAAGGCAGCAGAGTCTGTCGGGGGGCCCAGGGAAGAGAGAAGAGCTCACTTGTGACATCCAGAGAGGAAATTACAGCCATAGGGATGGTGTGGAGCATGGAAGGTCCCAAAGGGGCCGGAGCCAGACACTTTGAGAGCTTAACCAGGAAGTGTATGCAAGGGAAATTCAAGAGCAGGTGAGTGCACAGGGATCCATCACATTCCTAGAAGAGACCTGGAAGGAACTTCGGCTTTCACAGCAGGCTAAGCTTAAAACACAAGGTTTCTCTTTTTCTTTTTTTTGTTTTTTGTTTGTTTGGGGCTTTTTATTTTGTTTTGTTTTGTTTGGGCTTTTGTTTTCTCTGTGTAGCCTTGTCTATCCTGGAACTCACTCTGTAGACCAGGCTGGCCTCGAACTCAGATCTGTCTGCCTCTGAGTGCTGGGATTAAAGGCGTGTGCCACCACCTGGTAAAACCCAAGGTTTCACAACAGGATGCAAAGACTGGGAAAGGGTCTGCTTTCACACATGGCCATTAGGGTTTTGTTTTGTTTAGGTTTGGTTTGTTTGTTTTTACATGCATGCTTGTGTGCATTTGTACATGCATTTGTGTGTGCGTGCATGCATACATATGTATGTGTATACTTAAATGCACATGTATACACATGCATTTAGAGACCAGAGATCAACCTCAGGTGTCATTTTTCAGGTTCTATCCACCTTGTTTTGGGGGACAGAGTCTCTCATGGACTTTGCCAAGTAGGCAAAGCTGGTTGAACAATGAACCCCAAGGATCTGCCTATTTCTGCCTCTCTGGTGTTGAAATTATAGAATACAGGCACATGCCACCATATCCAGCTTCCTTTTCTATGTGAGTTCTGGGGATCAAACACAAGGCAAGCATTTGACCAGGTGAGCTATCTCCCAGCCCCAAATAACCAATTTCCAGATGAAGACCACAAGGCATGCACATAAAGAGGGAGTTGGGGTGGGGGGGGGGGCAAATATTCCACTCAAGGGAATGAAATTAATCCCTAGAACTCTTCCCCCCCAAAAAACATTGGCATCAACATCACTAGATACTTTAAAACTGCTGCTCAAATATCATCAAAAGCTGGAGTATAACAACCCATGGAAGCCAGGAAAATGGCCTGGGAGCCAAGTGAGACTAGCATGGAGAAGAGACAAATTGTAAAAACAGTGAGATTCTGGAAGACAGAGGAGCAGCAGGCACCACAAATCCTTCTCCCCACTAGAGGGCAGTCGTCCCAGGACGTGATGGAGAAGGCTCGTCACTTCCAGGGTGGCACCGGCAGGAGAAACAGTAATTACAGCCGACTTCCGCTCTACCCAACCACCAACCCCCAGCCCAGGGGCAGGAAGCAGCACCCGCGCTCCTACACGGCCGCACACAACTTATGGGGGCCCAGGAGGCCGGTACAGACCCTGTTCTCCACTACTGGGGGTCTATGCTAGGATGGCTGCTCGCTGCTTCTGATCTTGTAGGTAAGACCTGAAGTTCACCCCTCGGGCTATTTCCCACCACAGAAACAGTCTACACAAAACATAAAACAACCCAAACCAACATCTGCAGCAGGAAGGGGCTGAGGTCACCACTAAGACATTATGAAGTTTCAATGCCATTCTCCAATTTAAAAAAAAAAAAAAAAATCCAAAGGTTAAAAAGAAACAGGAGGTGAGGAAGGCTTGGCAGATGACTTAGTGGGTAAGTCATAAGGATCTGAGTCCAGATCCTATGTTAAAAAGCTAGGCGGTATCACACTTGCGGCATGGGGGTAGAAACAGGAGGATTTGCTGGGAGGCTGTACACAAGGCTATCTATAAAACAATGACCTGTGGAAGACCTTGTCTCAAGGAAATAAGGCAGATGTCATCCTTTAGCCTCCTCATGAGCACCAGTGTGCACTCCTGCACACATATGTTCAAAAGCATACACCACACACACACACACACACACACACACACACACACACACGAAAGGACACACGAGTATGTAGCCCTGTTAAGGGAAAAAAGTTAAAAACACACAGATGGTGAACCTGATAAACACAGAGGTTAAAACAACTGTCTTCAAGGAATTCAGAAGACCAGAAGAAAATGTGGAACAGGTCAAGGGAAATGGGATGAACGAAAAGAGCTATCAATGAAGGAAAAGAAAATACTTAAATGGAAGCAAAAGAACCATGATGGAAAGGGGGACGAGTGAACTGAAAATTCGCTAGACCTTCAGAAGCAGATCTGAACGAGAGAGGAATAAACCTAGTCAATAAAGTGCTGAAATTAATCATTCAGGGGAGAAAGGGACCACATCAAGTGAGAGGAAGATGGGCACTGCAGGCATCCCAGGAAGAGAAGAGAGGCGGAAGGACAAAGGAACAGTGACTGAAAACATCTCAGACTTCAGGAAAGACATAAAATATAAGCCTCATGAACTATATTCAGGATGAATTTAGAGAAACTCGCATCGAAACATAATCAAACTGTCAAAAGCCAAAAGTTGTGACAGGGTCGAGAGGGGGGTAAATCATTACCAATTATCCTCAGGAAGATTTCCCAACAGGGGGCTGGAGAGATGGCTCATAGGTTAAGAGCACTGACTGCTCTACCAGAGGTCCTGAGTTCAAGTCCCAGCAACCACATGGCAGCTCACAGCCATCTGTAATGAGATCTGG
>CABHPP010140196.1:0-34655 GCA_902168425.1 Peromyscus attwateri
TCCTCCTCCTCCTCCTCCTCCTTCTTCTTCTTCAACAATAGAACATAGACCAAGACATATCACACAGCCATGCAGATAGTCCTGATGAAATCAGTAAGTGACAAGCAAGACATAAAGACATGTCATGGGAAAGTGTTTTGTACAGGAGAATGGAGATTTGATGGGATGAAAGTGAATGGAAATCAGGGGATGAGTGTCAATACAATGCATTATATGCATCTCTATAATTGCCAAAATAAATATAGTTAATAAAACAATGAGGAAAAGAAAAAGAAAAAAGAAAAAATGACTGACTCAGTGATACTAAATACATTTCATTGGCACTTTTAAATCCAAGTTTTCTGATAAAACCAATGACAAGTAAGTGGAATAATTCCTATAAATCTATCTACTTCTTAATTACAAAATTTGTTTTTATGGGCAAACAAATATGTTTCCAAATTCTGCCCATTTTCATCCTTCTCTCAGTGAACATACAGAATCCTCCTCACACCGGTTTATTCTTAGTTTGATTGCTGTCCCTGTTACGTTCCTAGATGAATTTTTTTTTACCAGAATTTTGAAATACATAATGAAAGAACACGTGCTCGAATTTATTTTATTCCTACCCTTTACAAGGCATTCTTAATTGTCAGTTTGATTAGATTGTGAAGTGTTGAATGAACAGTAAAGCTCACTGTGTCTGTGAGAAAGGTTAATTGAAAAGCCACAGAAAATGCTCTTTGTATGAAACTAAGAAACACTAAACACTAAAGTGAGTAACAGCACAGTGTTTGGCAGCAGATGCCCTAGAAAGGACAAAGAGTATTATATGGTGTGTATATTTTAGAGAGGATCAACAAAAAAGGGAAAATAGCTGTGTGTAATGGTTTGAATATTTGTCCACTCCAGAACTCACATTGCAAATTAATTTGCCAAAATATGGTATTAAGGAGCAAGAAACACTATAGGTAATTTGTCCAATGGAGTAACGCCCCTATGAGTGATCTTAATGCCCTAAATAAATGTCTCCAATTGCTTCTCTCATTCACCAGATGATCCAAAATTTCTTGGCTAGTTATCAACAGCATGGTATTTGATTACTCAGCTTACATATCTGTGAGAAAATAAATTTAGTATTACATACTGCTCACAAAATCCAAAGCAAAATCCCCCTAAATTTGGACACAGGTTCTCCCACTAATACTGGAGTTCAGTTCATCAGCTAGAACGGGTGGTTAGGAAGCCCCAGAATCTTCCCATTTCCTTCTTCTAAGTGCTGGGGTGCAGGTATATGCTGTCAAACCTGACGTTTACACCACTTACACATATCCAAATTCCAGTTACGTATGTGCTTTGCCCACTGAGACATGTCTTCAGCTCTTATAAGCCAATTACTATTAAATTGAGAAAAAAAATCATTCCAGAAGTTTTTTTTTTGGGGGGGGCGGGTATGGTGATATTTTCTTTGTACCAAAATGTTATTTGTATGTTAATAAATAAAGTTGCCTGGGGGTCAGAGCTATTAGCAAGCCATAGGAAAGCAGGGCAGTGGTGGTGTACATTTGAGCTAGGTAAGTCTCTGTGTGTCCAGGGATATAGCCAGCATTGGATACACATGCCTTTAATCTCATTACCAACCATAGAACACCTGGAGGTCTATACAGACAGGCTGTAATGAGGCAGTCCTGTGGTTGGGTTTACAACCAATGAGAAGGCAGAACAGAGACTATATAAAGACTTTAAAACAGGAAGTACCAGCTCCTTCGGAGAGGTAGGACCACTGCAGGAGGAAGGGTAAGGTTTTGGCTCTTAGCTCTGACCTCTTGGCTTTCTTCTTTGCATTGGTTCTGTGTTTCTTATTTATACGACGGTTGGATACATCTACAGGGGTGGGAGAGTATTGTGGATAACCACATCTGCAAAGAACGCAGCAGTTTGTCTCAATAGGACCAGCAGCTTGAGATGTAGCTCATGCAAAGCAAGTCTTGTGTTGAAATGGGGCATGCATCACACCTTACAGTACTATGAAAGCTAGCTATGAGGAAGAAATTTTCCATGTCCCAGCTTGCATTCTTTTTATCTTGCAAACAAGATGTATGATATTTTTAGAAAGAAAATCCCTGTGCCAAGTGTGGGATACTTCCGTATGAGTTGTATGACAGGGAGGCTGGAAGCCCCCAAATAGTACAGATAGTTGCAATCATTCTTAATTTCATGCCAGAAACAGACAACAATGTTTTAAAAACTATAAAAGGTTGCATATCAATTCCAACAATGTTTCACAAAATGAATAACTATCAGTAATATTTACTGTTGAAATGCTGTTTAATATCTAAACAGTAATAAACAAATTGAATACTGTAAATTCCAAATTAAGCACATTACACAGGAAGCATTTGATTTTATGTTATGTTTATTTTGAGCAAAATAATTTTATTAACAATTTTTTGCACATAGATTGGTGTATCTTGCAACCTCGACATAGAAGCTTCTCTCTACAGTAGATGATTAACGCAAAGACCACCAATTTATCTGCTTGTAGAGAGAAAGGCACTACAGAAAGGCTATTCCTAAATGAGACATCTATCTCACAGCCACTCCTCAAGTCTCATTTTAGAAGAAGATCAGTGAGAGCCAGAGGAAAGATACTATAAGGAAAAAGTATTTTCTGGACACAGTAAGGCAGTTACACACAGGAACTCATAGTTCCTATGATGTCATTCCCAAGACTTGTGCAGACTCAAGTCAAACAAAATCCCAATTTGGAGAGTGGAGGCTAAAATTAAGAACCATTATTATTTTTTTCTTTTTTAGCAGATGAACTATTGACAATTGATAGCTGCTGAGATGGGGAGTCAGTTCTCTTTAAGGGTTTAGTCCCTGGTAGAGCTAACACACTTCATTTGAAAGCCTCATTCCCAACAGTATATGAGTAGCAAAATTTTGACTTTATGGGGAAAAAAGACAACACACAGTTGATTTGAAAGGGAAGTAATTAGATCTTTGAGGACTTCTGGAAGAGGTGAATATGATCAAAATTCATTGTGTGCAATTATCAAAAAATATATTTTAAAAAACAACTTGTAATAAAGGGGAAAATCCAATCATATAAAGGATTCTGTTAATAGCTTCAACAGTATCACAATTAATGCTGAAATACCAAATGCATTTCCTCTAAGATTAATAGAGAATCCAATAGTGTTGACTCTTATTATTTCTAATGTAGTTCTACCAGTATAACCAGTATAACCAGTTTGAGTGACTTATAGACATAGAAGTTAAAGGTGCTCTTTCTAAAGAAAAACTTTCAACTGAATACAACAAAAGGCTACCAGAAATTTTGAAAATAAAAACTATGGTAGACAATTTTTTATTACTTGTTCATTTAGTCATATTTAACCTCCTGTTATTTGACTTGTTTAAGGCTGAATCCATGTTTCTGTCATTGTTTGCTCTCAATTTATTTCCCCCAAAAAACTTTGTTTCCACCTCTAGGAATAAGGTGACAGGGATTTCTCAGTCTTTGTCCGCCTCTGAAATTTTTCTACATTACATTCATTTTCACAGTTCATTCACAGTATACAAATAATTTGATATTTTAAAATGAAAGTTTATCTAACAAAGTTGAAGACTGAAAGAATAAACAAATCAAGCTTTTCTGAATCTATTGTCCAACAAGATTCAACTTTGAGAATTTGTGTTAGTTTTTCTTTTTTTTTGTATTTCTAAAACTCGTAAATTATAAAGAACTAAACCTTCATCACTATTTTAAAATATTACTAATTTAGTTTAAATATCAATATATTATATAAGAAACCGAGACTATCAGTTATAAATTTATATTGCACTTAGTATATGTTTTTCAATATTCCATTTTAAATCCTCTTTATATTAAAGTATTCCCTAGAACATCTGAGTTTAATAACAATTATAGCATAACTCTTTAACATAATTTCTTTAAAATGAGAAGCAGTAATGAAGTATAGGACTCTTTTTGTTATATTTAAATTTATGTTTATCAACATATTAATTGGTAGATGTGCAATAAAGAACTAAAAAATAATGTAAGTTTTATCTGTAATTAGAAATGTAATTTCTAAGAAAACTATAAATATTTGCCCATTAAAAGAATCTATCATTCATCTATTATTCACATTAGTACAGAAAGTAATTCACATCAGCTTTTAGCATGAATAAAAAAAATTGACTTACAGTCAGGTAATTTGGAAATTTTAGAAGTTGCTTTAATTAAAGTATTCAGTTAGAAAGTACCGTATGTACATTAGTATTTATTATATGGAATTAAAAAGATTTTATGACTTCATGGTATATAAATACTACTAAAGATTGTAAGCAATACTATCAATATCATTTAATATATTATTATGTCTAAAATATTATTTTAGCTAACTTTTACAAATATTTGTTTTTACCAAGGATTTTTCTATGGACAGTCTTAATGATGCATGCTTCTAATCCGAGACCTCATTAGGGCTGAGGCAGGAGGATTTTGAGTTTGTAATTAATCTCCGGAAGTAAATTACAGGGAAGCCAAGGTTACATAGCTAGACCATGTCTCAAAACAAAGAAAGAAAATGAATGAAAATTATTCATTTTTTGAACAGCCATTTATATAAAACACAATAATTAATTCTACTTTTCAAGATAGTGTTTCCGCCTGTGCATTTGGAGGATACTCCTTAATAAGGTAAAACAATCTTTGTATTGATATCCTTGAGTAGATTACAAATTACAAACATGTCATGATCATTCTGGAAATCATTGCTTCCAACTTGCACAAAATCAAGTAGTGATTGCCAAGGTAAAAGAGTGCTTGATAACACAACCAAGAATTTACATAATTCATTCTGATCTCTTCATCCAGGAAGATATAATGATAGCATGCAGTTGGGAGATAAATTACAGAAAATTGTCTGCTTACAACTTCATACATATTTAAAAGAAAGATTGTGTTTTCTGATAAACCAGGCTCTGCATTTTCAAGGCCATTTTTTGGTAGTTATTATGCTTCTGTTGTTACAGACTCTTGATCGAATTGATCTTCTAAGAAATCACATCAACATATGAAAGCACCATTATTAATGATATATGTATACTAATAAATACATTATAGTTTATTACAATAACTGAAAAACTAAACCAAATTTTCTTATTTTTTATATAATTTTTTCTGACTTATTTAATTATTAATGAAATTCCCATAATATTGCCATAGAAACCATGTTGATTTTAATAAGAGCATTGTAATTCAGACAGTGGTAAAAAGGTTGATCATTGACATCTTAATTTGAGCTTTGATATTAGAACCTTCATTATCTATTAGCTGTTTCTTTCTTCCTTCCTTTCTTTTTTTTTCTTACTGTTTTTTGTTTGTTTGTTTGTTTTGTTTTTTGAGGCAGGGTTTATCTGTGTAGTCCTGGCTGTCCTGGAACTAGCTCTGTAGGCCATGTTGGCCTCTAAATCACAAAGATCCTCCTGCTTCTGCTTCCTGAGTGCTGGGATTAAAGGCATGGACCACTGCTGTCGGGGTAACTGTTTCTTTTGTAAGTATGAAATAGATAGCTAAGTATAGCTTTACATTTGAGTAATATAATCCCATGTTTTAGTATAATTTATGTCTTACTAAAATTAACACACATTTTATCATGAATAATAATAAATGTCAAACATTTAAAGTGAAAAATTTAATTATTTAAATGTAATATAGATCTTTGATTATGAATGTTTTCTTAGAAATACATGTATTTGCTACTGGAGAAGACTGATTCTTCCTCTCTCAGTAACCCTTGATCACCTGTTGCTCTTCATCTAGGGTCTTCGGCAATTTCCCCCAGTCCACATTTCCCTGTATATCGGTGTTGACATTGTACAAAATTTATTTAGGAAAACAAATTGTTAGGATTTATTTGTGCAGCTTCCATGTCATTTAAAGAAGATACTGCCTTCCAAAAGACATCCTTCTAGCTTTTCCACCTTTTCTGTCCCTCCTCTGTGATGTTCAGTGGAGGAGTAACATACAATGCCAAATCTGAAGTAGTAGAATGTAGTAATTCCAAGTAGAATATAATGTAATTATCCATAAATATGTGTATAACAATAATAATTATAGACTAAAATGTCACGAATTTGAAATTGACAAGGGTATGTAGGAAGAGTTAGTGGGAGGAGAGGGTGGAGTAGAAATGGTGTAATCCTGTACTACTATATGAATTTCTCAAGAAATTAAAGTTTTTTAAGTAGCAAATGGTCTATTCTTATAGATGTTCATAAATGGGAAAGCTTACACTAGTATGTGAAAAAGAAGATCATAGGAAAATTCATCTCAATTGTGATATGAGTAAAAAACTGCTCCATATTAAAAAAGCCTATTAGTAAATAAACAGCTCACTCACTATGGTGGGAATGGACTTGCTCAGCCTTGATGCAAGGGGAAGGGGCTTGATCCTGCCTCAACTTGATATGGCAGACTTTGTTAACTCCCCATGGAAGGCCGCGCACTCTCTGAGGAGCAGATAGGGAGTGGGGTAGGAGAGAGTGAGAGGAGGGACGACAGGAGAACTGTGGTTGGTATGTAAAAACAAGCGAACAAACTTTTAAAGAAAAAATATAAAAACAAAGGTATGTATTTGCAATTTTATCTTTTACACCAGAAAGTTTATGAAACAATTCGATGAATGTGTATACAAATGAAACTGGATGAAAATCCTAAAATATGAAACGAAAACATTTTGTCTAAAATTTCTGTCATCATTCACTCAGATTGAATTGTCAGCTCTTCATTAATTTTGCAAACATCTACAAAGCCCTCAAATTTCTCTGTTGAAAGAACTGCTTCTGATTTGATTCTTTTTTGTGGGAAAGTGAATGATACCTAGATATTTTTATTAACTTGAATCTGCTGGAGAGTCTTGGGTCTTTCTGTTTTTCTTTTCCTCCTCACTAACATTGTCTAACCATTTGATTCAATGCCATCTCTAGACCTTGTCAATGAAATGCCTCACTTTTACAACTTACCTGAATTCAGTACATCAATGATAGCATTGAAAGTAGAGATCAACTTTCAAATAAACATTTGAAAGGTTCTATTTTAGGAGATATTTATTTTTGTATGTTCTCCAGCTCCATTCAGTCTACATATCTCATCCTTCTGAACTGGTGCTATCCATAGGTATGAATCTACCAGAGAAAAATCTACCAGAAAAATTCATATCCTCTGCAAAAGCAGCAAGTGCTCTCACTTACCATGGTATCTCTCTAGCTCCTGCATAGGGTTTTATACTTGAGCATATCAACCTTGTTTTCTCACTCTCAATATAAATACAAATTACTTAATATCACATCCAGAAATGCAGTCACCAAAATGCCTCTTTTGTTTCCCTCTTTAGTCTTCATATTTTATTGGCCATAATTTTTCTTAGACAAATCAAAACAGGTTGGATGAATGGATGGATCAAGACTTAATATTGATGAAGGTAAACAGATATATGCTAGATAGATAGATAGATAGATAGATAGATAGATAGATAGATATAGATATAGATAGATATAGTTAGATAGATAGATAGATAGATAGATAGATAGATAGATAGATAGATAGATAGACAGGTAGATAGACAGAGATGATGGATTATGGACAGACAATGAAATGTGATTTATGAGGAGAAATGACAGATGCAGTTATGAAACTAAGAAGTTCTGTACAGGCTGATAACTTAGGATGGTAGCAGTATGCATCACTCAACAGCAAAACATGACACCTAGGAAAGCTAACAGTGCCACGAACAAATGTTTCAGTTCACAGGCAGTGAAAAACCCGGTAACCACATTGTAAAAATGTCAATAGTCTACCTCATGGAGAGCAAAAATTGGAGGGCTTTGGGTGTGACATTCAAGGGAATGAAAGAAAAAGTGTCCCTGACCCAGGAGGGAAAACAGCAAATGAACATGTTTGCCTCCTTGGCACAATGAGGGTCCCCAGGCATTTAGTTGGTAACTGGGCAACTCAGTCTCCTATAGACATCTGCAGAAAACCCCCTATAACAGACAGATAACCATAGTGTGTTCATTTTTGTAAGATTTTCATAAACAGTGAAGTTGTCACAAGATTAACCATCACAACTGAATTATCTGACCCATTGCTGTATAATATATTAAATCAGTATTTTATATATTGACCTTCTTCTCACAATACTAGTGATTGTTGCATTATAAAAAATAAATAAATAAATAATACTAAAGCATGCCCTCAATGTACCATAAGATTTGATCTCAAGAACTCTTGTAACATTCTTCAACTCCTAAAACCCAAGAAAATTAATAACAGCTTCAAGACCTTTCAGTGCTTCCTCTATTTGGTTATGACAGAAAATTGTGTTGCATTTTCATGGCTCATATCTCTACATTTTCCATAATTAGACTTGCGTGTAAGATATTATAAAACTCAGATACAAGCTAAAGTAGCAGTCTGATAAATGCACTTGTCATAAGTGAATGAGTGAGAAGTTAATGAAGAATATTTTTAGTATCTCCCTCCTTTGCTCTCATTAGTCTGCATTAGAAGGAGACAGCCTCGACACACATGCCAGTTTGTTTAAAGAGCACCAGGAAAGAGCATCATTGGAAGGAGCTGAGATTACTTCATCATTAGATGTTATTGAGGCATTTCCTTAACAATTAACAATGCAGTGCATGTCTCCAGAATGAAAGTAATAGTTGTCCCTTTTGCTCCGAAGAACAGCCATGTTTACTTTCTCCTACAACTAGTTCACATACTGTATTAGCTTGTAGAAGGCTAATAGAAAGACTAATGGCCTTTAGCAATATATTAATAGAGGACTACAAATAAATGAGAGTTAAAAGAATACATTAGGGCTAAAACCAAAATACCATCTGTGGAGGTACAGAGTATAAGGACTAGCATTTATTCTGTGAGAAGTTCATCACACAAAAATTAATTTGGAATTCCAACTAACAGTTTTAATAATATTTACAAATATATTTGTATTTTTGAAATACTAATGTTAATATTTCTCTATTGATTCTATATTCAACATCAATATTTTCTTCAACACCCCCTAGAATTTTTTAATCTTATTTAAAAGGAACAAATATATTCAGAAACATCTGAATATATGGGATCAAAAGTCAATGTATTACATACCTTATATATTAATAAAATCATCTACTGAAAATATGGATTTTCAAAAGGGTTCAAACTAAACAAACATGTGGTCTTGAGAAGATATAAATCTCACACCATTTGATTACATTATAAAAATAAAGTAAAAACCAGTTATATTTCTTTTTTAATCACTTCACAATTAGCATTAAAAATACATGAATTAAAATATCAGTAGCTTTATTTTTCTCTTTCCACTCATTACACTAAAATCTTAAAAGTGAAGAGATTGTCATCACAACAGAAAGAAGCATATCGTGGTAAAAATAAATTGGTGAATAGTGACAAAATTAAGACTAAGGAATAGCTATTTTTTTTTTTTTTTTTTTTGGTTTTTCGAGACAGGGTTTCTCTGCGTAGCTTTGCGCCTTTTCTGGAGCTCACTTGGTAGCCCAGGCTGGCCTCGAACTCACAGAGATCCGCCTGCCTCTGCCTCCCGAGTGCTGGGATTAAAGGCGTGCGCCACCAACGCCCGGCTGCTATTTTTCTTAATAATTGAGTAAAATCAATCAGAAACAAAATAATTTTCTACTCAATCTCAGTATATTAAAAAGTATTTCTTTCTTTTCTTTAACTGACCATGCAGGGAATAACAGAATGTGGGGTGCTCACCGCTAAATGTGACATCTGCATCACACCCCTAGATAGCAATCAGTATGGAAAAAAGGGGAACATTTGCCTTCTTTCCTTCCTTTGATGAGTTTGGCCTGTATTGGAGGAAGACAGCCTCCACACACAGCATTCTGTTCTCATAGCAACAGGGAATAACCTCAGCATCATCACAATGAGCTGTGACGACCTCATAATTCGACATTATTTGGAAACTTCCTTAACAATCAGCAATGCACTTGCATTCTCTAGACTGAACATAATAGTTTTCAGTAGAGTGGGGTGAAAAAGGAAAAGAAACAATATATGGTACAAGTATTTAGGATGTGTCCATATATTTAAGCCACAGATCATCTATTCTACTTTGGTTTTTCATTACACCCACTTAGTGTAATGGGAACACAGTTTGGCAATTGTAAATATAGACTGACAATGATTGTGACTGCATGTAGAAGACTTATAAAACCTCAAGCCAGTAAAGAATACTGGTATGGATCCTAGGAGATTGGCACTAAGACCTACTCCTAACAGAGGAGCTATTGATATTTGGTTGCTTGAGTGAGGAAGAATCAATTCTCTTTAAGGGTGTTACCTCTCTTAGGTCAATTATTTTACAATGCATTGAACTTGATGATTTTTGCTGGGTTTTAAGAGATTGCTGACTATTCATGGGTTTTCTGATTCCATTTTAATTTTAGTATTTGTTTTTTTTTCAATCCCCTAATGAATATTATAGGTATTTTGGTTGAGAATTTATTGAATCTAAAAATTGCTTTTGGTGAATCAGTCATTTTCACAATATTAATGATACTAATTCATGAAGATGAGATGTCTTTCAGTTCTCTCTTGTCTTTCCCAATCCCTTCAGATATTTTGAGGGTTTTTTGTTGTTGTTGTTGTTGATATTCTTGTTGTTCTTGTTCTAGAATTCTTTCACCATCTTGTTTAGGTTGATTTGAAAATATTTTATTGTTACTGTGCTATTTGAAGGTTGAATGTGTCTATTATCTCTTTTTTAGTGTGTTTGTTGGTGGTGTATAGAAAGGCTTCTGCTTTTGAAAGTTGATTGTGTATTCTCCCACTTTGATTAAATTGTTGATTTCTAGCATTTTCTAGTATTTGGGGATTTCTCATGTACACTAACACATCATCTGCAGATAGGACTAGTTTCCTAGTATTTGGGGACTTCTCATGTACAATAACACATCATCTGCAGATAGGACTAATTTGACTTCCTGTACTATTTACATCCCATCAATGTCTTTCTTTTACCCAATTGCTTCAGCTGTCTTTGAGCACTGCATTAGAAAGGAATGGGATTTCAACAGGATTGCATTGAGTTTTTCTCCATCCTGACAAAGAGCTATTGGCAACTAATCACTACTGAGAAAGAAGAATTACGTTCTTCTAGGAATGAGACTCTTTATTGGTTGTCCAGTACATAATGGTCATCCCTAAGGCCACATACACACAAGCAACAAAAATGAACTCAACAGGCTTTATATATGCACACACACACACACACACACACAGACACACGTGTGTGTGTGTGTGTGCACATGAAACTATATACTTGTGTGTGTATATATATAATATCCACATGTATATGTGTATATACACATCACAATGACAAACAAAAATTAGGTATTAACAGAGTAGGGAGTGAATGGCAATGGATGAAAGTTGGGTAGCTGTGAAGTAATGGATTGGAAGAAGGAAGAAGTATGGAAGTCATCTATTTCTGTTTCAATTAAAAACACATTTTAAAATATACTAATTAATTAAAAAAGAGAGAAGACAAGTAGCTATGTGGGGCTATAACTGGTAAGAATTGGAGGGTAGTGATCAAAATATATTCTATGATATTATCTGTGGGGATATATTGTGTCTCCCAATATATTGTGCATCCTAATAAACTTATCTGGGGTCAGAGGACAAAATAGCCACTAGATAGACATAGAGGACAGAAAATGGTGGCACACACACCTTTAATCCTGGCATTCTGGAGGCAGAGATCCATGCGGATCTCTGTGAGTTCAAAGCCACACTGGAAACAACCAGGCATGGTGACACATGCCTTTAATCCCAGGAAGTGATGGCAAGAAGCAGAAATGTATATAAGGCATGAGGACCAGGAACTAGAGCTGGTTAAGCTTTTAGGCTTTTGAGCAGCAGTTCAGCTGAGATCCATTTGGGTGAGAACTCAGAGGCGTCCAGTCTGAGGAAACAGGATCAGCTGAGGAATTGGCGAGGTGAGGTTAGCTGTGGCTGGTTCTGTCTCTCTGATCTTTCAAAATTTATCCCAATACCTAGCTCCTGGGTTTGTTTTTATTAATAAGGTCTTCTAACAATTTGTGCTACAATTATCAAAGAATTAATGAAAGCATTATTTTAGTGAATGGGGACCTGATATATTGAGTTTTAGCTCCTGTTCTCACATAAAAATGGAGAGAGCAGACTTCTGAGACCTGTCCTCTGACTTCTACATATATGTATATTTATACCACACACACACACACATACACACATAAATAAATAAATAAATAAATAAATGTATTAAACATACAAAATAGATGATCTAAGGCTTAAAAAATACAAGACCATCGCCGGGCGGTGGTGGCGCACGCCTTTAATCCCAGCACTCGGGAGGCAGAGGCAGGCGGATCTCTGTGAGTTCGAGGCCAGCCTGGACTACCAAGTGAGTTCCAGGAAAGGCGCAAAGCTACACAGAGAAACCCTGTCTCGAAAAAACCAAAAAAAAAAAAAAAAAAAAAAAGAAGACCATCAATAATATATTCACTGTGTGTTTCCTTTTCACTGAACTAAATATTTTCATTCATCTTCACAGTGTAGAAAACAGAGATAAATTCATACAGAATATAGACCTGTCTACTCACAGTTAACAAGGCTGTCAAGAGAATAAGAACTTAGGGGTACTTAAAGATTGGAATGAAAGTGAGCATGTCTGAAATGGATTACAATAATTTCTCTTCCATAGTAGTTGTTGAAAACATATGACAAAATGTATTTGACTACTCTGATATATAAAAGAATGTGTTAACCAGAAGAATTGTCTCAAATGTAATCTTCATTGACTTTTTTCATTAATTCATTTATTCTGTTTCTTTAGCTTATCTTGGGATATGAAAATTTCAAATGTTTTTCAAATTCATTATATACTTCTAAAAGCTTTTTAAAAATAGATATACAGATTTCACCAGAGATTTAACCAATGTAGTAAACTGCTTTAAAACAACTTAGATGTTGTTTCAGAGTGCAATAGATATCCATTGTTCATGTTTTGTATTTGTTTTCTTAACATTGTCAAGCAACAAGATGTCAATCACTTTTTTAATTTTTGAAGACAGGTATCATAATCAGAATGACTTTTTGTAATGACAGTAATGAATAGATTAATGCATAAAACTTCTTAAAACAAATATATGGTTTGCAGGTGATTTTCTAAATGGAGTTGGCATTTTAAAGAGATTATACTCCATTTTAGGAATCAAGTTTTTCTACAATTAAAATTATTTCACTTCTGGGAAAATAAAGGAACTATTTAAACTCATAATTAAATAAAACTTTAGGTGTGTTCCCGGGGTGCATTTGGAGTGTGGTGTCATTATGTGATTCAAACAAATGAACGTGTGGGCATTATACAAATGTCAAGTCCAGAACATGATATTGGGTTTCTTCATCTATTACTCAGTGTCTTATTGCCTTGAGTTCATGTACTTATCACTGTGTGTTTTTTTGTTTATTTGTTTTGTTTTGTTTTTTGTTGCTGTTTATTTTTGTTTGTTTGTTTTGTTCTTTGGTTACATTGGATGAACAAGGTTTTCATGTCTATGTGATCTGCATTTTCGGTCTCCCAAAGATCCTGGGTTTCCAGGAATACAGAGATATACCTGATTTGTTTTAATACATACTGGGCATTCAAAATCAACTGTTCATTCTTGCAGAACAAGTGTTATTACCAATAGAGTTATCTCCCCAATACTAAATTAATGCTTTATGATTTAAGTGCATAATGTTCAAATGATTTCCTTAGAGTGAGTACATTAATGACCTGTGTGTTAAGAATGCTTCCTGATCTAATAGAGTTCATCATTGGTTGCTATCACTCTGTCCAAGCAGCTCAAAACTACCTATATCTCCAGAACCAGGGTATGAAACACCCTCTTCTGGATTGTATGGGTATAGACATGTACACACACACACACACAGACACACATGTGTACATAAAAATAAGCTGAGTGCTCCAATGTCTCTCAATCTTTGCACATCATCCAATTGTGTTTTTCTATGTTAATGTCATTTACTGTAAGAAGAGGCTTCTCTGATGAGGGTTGAGTGATGCTCTGATCTATGGTTATAACAAGGCATCATGAGTAATTTTATTGTTTTCCTTTAACAGAATAGTTAATGGAATAGTAGCAGTAGAATTTCTCTTAGGGTCCATGTCTTATACAGGTCCTGATTTCACTGCTAGGAGCCTTACAAAGATACCAAGCTACACAACAGTCACACTCATGCAGAGGGCCTAGGTCAGGGCCATTTTGGGGTTAGGGAGAAACCTGGCACCAAGGAAACCCCCAGGAGTCCACAAGGATGCCCCGAGCTAAGACTCCTAGAAAGAATGGAGAAGGTGCCTGAACTGGTTCTCTAATGTAATCAGATTGGTAACTACCCTAATTGTATCAGAGAGCCTTCATCCAGTGACTGACTGAGCAGACGCAAAGATCCACAGTCAAGCACTGGGCTGAGCTCTGGGATTCTTGCTGAAGAAAGGGAAGAGAGATTGTATGAGCCAGGGGAGTCATGAGGGGGAACCCACAGATACAGTTGACCTGAGCTCGTGAGAACTCACGGTCTCTGCACCAACAGTTAGGGCACCTCCATGGGACCTCCTCTGTATATGTGGAGTTACCTTCTTGAGAACTGTTCATCTTGGGAACAAACATGCATACGGTGAACTGGGGAGATTCACACATAAAGTCTATTTGAGGAATTTCAGGATACGTTTCTATAGTATATTTGATCTATAAATAGAGGTGATTCTTTCTCTTAAAACATTTCTAAAGCACAGGAGAAGAACAATGATTAAAATATTGTCACTTTCTTATAAGACCCCTGCTTTGCACTTTGATGAAAAACACTTTGGTTTAAAACCACAATCCATTGTTTTGCATGTAAACTCAGAATGCTTTTTTTTTTTTTTTTTTGGTTTTTCGAGACAGGGTTTCTCTGTGTAGCTTTGCGCCTTTCCTGGGACTCACTTGGTAGCCCAGGCTGGCCTCGAACTCACAGAGATCCACCTGGCTCTGCCTCCCGAGTGCTGGGATTAAAGGCATGCGCCACCACCGCCCGGCAGAATGCTTATTTTATATTATGAATCATAAGCTGTCAAGCAAATAAGTAAACACGTGTTTTGATTTGCATGCTCTGATCAGCCTGATGAATTAGGATCTTTGTCATTCAGTCGAGCCATAGGTAGAAAACAGCTGTTACTATCAGGCTTGCACGAGAAATTGTATGTATGTATGTATGTATGGCTGATTGACAACAACGGACACTCTCAGTTCCCTTTCAAAGCACTAGGGAAAGTCCCTCACACCCAATTTCTTTCTTGTATATGCCAGGATATTTTAATACATTTTAATAAAAAACAATTTCCTTTCGGCAGATTTGATATTGTTTAGGGAAATCAATCAATGTTGACTATTTAAATCACATTTTGATCCATTTCTCACATACACATTTGAGTAATTCTTCTTAATTGGTTTTTCTAAGTTACATCATTTTATCTCTTCAGAAAAGTAAATCATACTTAGCCATTTCAAGAACTCCCATCAAGTGGCAAAACCATTAGATAACCACAAAAGTTTTAACTTTTGCATCTACTTTAACAAATCATTTTCTCTTTTTTTTTTTTTTTTTTTTTTTTTAGATTTCCTCAATTTTTTTTTTTTTTTGAATTTATTTTATTTTACAATATAATTCAACTTTACATATCAGCCATAGATTCCCCCTTTCTCCTAGACAAGTTTTGGCAAAGAAAAAAATCGGCTTTTCTAGCAGAAACAGCAAAGTGTGATAAAAGGATGAAATAAAATTTCTACATGATTTAACAACTCATAGAAGAGAAAAAAAAATGATAATTATTTCAGATACCGAGTAAGAAGCAACACGCTGAAACCTGAATAAAATATTTGCTGAGATTGTTCAGTCCAATACTTTACCTCAGTTCACTGGTTTGAGCTGAATTCTGTCTTGAGGAGTGTAATCTACACAGGATAACATATATTCAATTTTTGGATAAAATCTCATATGTAATTACCTTAGAATTTTCTCTCACTGTTTTTATAAAGCATAGGAAACTGTAAGTATTAATTTTATGTTTTTCTTAAGTAGCATATTTATACATATTCAGTAGATGAACAAAGCTGACAGTTAACTGCACCACTTTATTCATTTTATAACATAATGAGATGACACCATTCCTTTTAACAGTTACGTCTGACCAGAAAGAGAGGTTGTAATTTCCTAAAATAACTTCTGAATTCTTTCTGCCCTAATGTAATTGCTCCTGTAAACATAAGGCTTGTCTGGTTTATTGATTGCAGTTATAATGTGGTTTTTATATCTTTCCAGTCTTGACTACCCTTCATTGGAACATTAACTCACCCAATTAAAACATTTTATTTCCCTAAACTTTATTGTAATAAAATCTAACCAACTTTAGAGTTTTCCTTTAATATCTTCCCTACCAAACCTGATTACTGACTCCAAATCATAGTTAAATTCATGGGAATTGGGATAAAGTAGGTTCAGGTTTACATTTAAATGACATTGTTTTTGAAATTATGGAATGTATTCATTTATATTTAGTTCAATTTCATGCTAGCAGACTATCTCATTTTAATATGGTAATTATATTAAGACATTACATATTTTATGTTTTTTTAAGTGAGTGTGTAAAACATTGTCTACCTTCTACATGATACAGTAAGCTACAAGGACACACATTTGGTCCTTTCAATAACATTATATTACCTGAATTTTTTTTTTTTTTTTTGGTTTTTCAAGACAGGGTTTCTCTGTGTAGCTTTGCGCCTATCCTGGAATTCACTTGGTAGACCAGGCTGGCCTCGAACTCACAGAGATCCGCCTACCTCTGTCTCCCGAGTGCTGGGATTAAAGGCGTGCGCCACCACCGCCCGGCATCCTGAATTGTTTAATGAATTGAAATTATTTATGCTATTCGCTTTGCTTTATTGTGTATTTGGTTCCTTTCTCTATTTTTAAAGTATTTGTCAAAGTTTCCAAGTAAGATGCAATTAGGTTGTAGTATTACAACAAATCAAACATTTAAATGCTGTATGAAACTACAGAAGCTGACTGATATAAATTTTATTTCTAAATAATTAGTATGTTAAGTATGTGCCAAAGGTCCACTAGGCAATTCTTATTTACATGAAAATTAAATTGTTGATTTAAATATATTGCTAGAAGATATGAAGGTGGAAACCTTATAAACTATTTATAATAAGAATTGGAAATATTGGCTCTGAAGGATGGCTCACTGATTAGGAGAATTTGTTGTGCTAGCAGAAACCCTGGGTTCAATTCCTACCACCCAAATGGGGTGTACAATCATCCATAACACTAGTCCAGGGGATCCAATGAGTTCTTTTGACTTCCCTGGACAACAGACATACATTTGGTATAGAAATATATCTAAAATCAATATACCCAATAAATCTAAATAAAAATAGAATTAACCATTGGAAACATAATCAATGATGACAAACTATAGATAATAGTCCCTGTAGTGATCATCAGGAGAGGGAGGGAGTTATTAAAGGAAATAGAAGTGAATATGGCTAAAATGCATTATAAAATTAATAATAATGTGAAACAATAAAAGAGATAGTCCATGATGGTAACAATTTCATATACACTGAAAAACAAAGGGGAATTTTTCAATAGTAATTGATCACTTATAGCATATACAAAAACAGTAGTGAATTTCCTATGTTTTAATGAATATAATATTGAACCCACTATGTTACTTTGTTTTGCTGAACAGTGACAAAAACCTCACAAACTGGTAAACATTGAGGATAAAACTTCCCTTGGTATACAACTCTGGCAGATGGAAATTCTGGAACTGCGGTTCTACCTGGGGATGTATCCTTACTGGTTCATTTCATGGTAGAAGAATGAAGAGAAAGAAAAAATTGTAGAGGGAGAGAAGGCAAATCTGGAAAGTCTTGGATAAAGGGAAACAAAAACGGGTTACATTGAAAAGATCAAGAGTAGGACAAATGAAGAGTTGGATGAGAGTGACAACATTTACCCTGAGCTCAACATTGTGGTGGTATTGTGTTCCCCAAAATATTGTTCACCCTAATAAACTTATCTGGGGTCAGAGACAGAACAACCACTAGATACATACAAAGGCTAGAAAATGGTGGCACTCACACCTTTAACCCTAGCACTCCAGAGGTAGAAATCCCTCTGGATCTCTGTGAGTTCAAGGCCACATTGGAAACAGCCAGGCGTGGTGACACACGCCTTTAATCCCAGAAAGCGAGCCTTTAATCCCAGGGAGTGGTGGTAGAAAGCAGAAAGGTATATAAGGCGTGAGGATCAGAAACTGGAAGCATTTGGCCTGGTTAAGCATTTGGCCTGGTTAAGTTTTCAGGCTTCTAGCAGCAGTTCAGCTGAGACCCATTCTGGATGAGGACTCAGAGGCATCCAGTCTGAGGAAACAAGACCAGCTGAGGATCTGGCGAGGTGAGGTAGCTGTGGCTTGTTCTGGTTCTCTGATCTTCCAGTTCACCCCAATACCTTGCTCAGGTTTGATTTTATTAATAAGAATTGTTAAGATTCCTGCTACACAACATTTTATCAGTTGTTTCCTTATGTTGTACAAGTGCACTCCCTGGGCACTGTTGTACTAGTAGAGTTGGAACCTTCACTGTCTAATCTACTCTTTAAAATACCCATGTCAAGTTAGGTCCCTGTTGCTCAGGACACCTGGACTTTATAAACAGGGCCCAGAGACCCCTGAGCCAGAATTGATCTGAATGTCTACTGTCTTAGCACTTTCTGTCATGTTACAGAAGGCACCATGCAAGCTTCCAAACAAGGGAGGCAACCAGCAGTCCTACCCAATTATGATGCCTATGAAACACATCAACAGCAAGCATGGCATGGTAACCCTGAGGGGAGTGCACCTCTTTATTGTCTAAGAATTCTCCAAATGGACTTAAGATTTGTTCATCAAGAGGGTAACCATGCCTGATACAGGAAAAATAGCTAGCTACTCAGTTTTGTGAAGCCATTGATATTGAAGGAAAACCTACAACCCTAGCTTCCCTAAACCAGCACGATCTTTACAACCATCTAAAGCACAGATAAATGTCTTTACCCTTCATCATGGAAACTTCATTTGCAACAAACAGAGACAACTCCAGAAAACCATACCAATTAAACTGCAGAGTTATAGAGCACAGTACTGATGGAAACACCTCCCAAACACACATGCATCTAATGCTCAAGGAACACTGTGGAAAATGGGGCTGGAGGATTGTAAGAGTCAGAAGATTTTGAAGTTTGTGTCTCCTAGTGGTATCAGAAGCTGCACAGATAAATCTCACCAATATGACTGCCTAAACGTAAGCTGATAAAGACAACATATCTAATGTGGATAAGGGAAGGCTTGGAGGCCTCAACCCTACACAAAACTACAGGCAAGGAAGGAGTGTTGAGAGTAGGAACACAAGGAAGAGCACACCAATTGATTATCCAAGCACCTAATGATAAGTCCTGAAATTATTATAAAGATTGTGGGGATTATATTTAGAAAAATATATGTTTATGTATAGATGCATACAATAATAATTAATGAAAAAACAGTCCTCAAATTTGAAAGAGATCAAGAACAGGTACATGGAAGGGTTTGAAAGAAGAAAAAGGAATGGAAAAATATTGTGATTATGCTATAATAACAAAAAGAAGATAAACACAGTTTGAAGGTGCAAAAGGGGCTGTATGGTGATATTTTATTTGTACAAAAATGTGATGTGTATGTTAATAAATAAAGTTGCCTGGGGGTCAGAGCTAATAGCAAGCCATAGCAGGCCGGGTGGTGGTGGTGGTGGTGGTGGTGGTGGTGGTGGTGGTGGTGGTGGTGGCACACACCTTTAATCCCAGCTCTTGGGATGCAGAGCTAGGCGGATCTCTGTGTGTTCAAGGACACCATCAGCATGGAGACACATGCCTTTAATCTCAATACCAACCATAGAAGACCTGGAGGTCTGTACAGACGGGCAGTGACAAGGAGGTCATGTGGTTGGATTTACAACCAATGAGAAGGCAGAATAGAAAGTCAATAAAAAGCACAAACACACAGGAAGTAGGTCTCTTTCAGAGAGGTAGGACAACAGCGACAATGAAGGGTAAGGTTTTCAGCTCTTAGCTATTGCTCTGACCTCTTGGCTTTCATCTCTGTATTGGCTTTGTGTTTCTTATTTAATAAGACGGTTACATCTACAGGGCTACATCTCCACAAGTGTAATGTGGTGTGTGTACTAACCTCTAAACTTTTAAGGAACAAATACAAACTACAGGAAAAAGTTTATTCTTTTGAAGGTACCAGATTTTAGACAATGTGCCAACATTTATAGCATCCTGCCATGTTCTCAATGAAAAAAAGTTGGCATTATATATCTAGATGTAACAGTGCTTTGAAGAAAAAATTTTATTAAATTTAAAAATTTTTAAATTAAAGAAGGAAATTATCTCCATTTTTAGTACCTGTCTATGTTTCATTTGCTCATCATAATATTGTATCTTTTGTTCTATACTTACAAAAAATTAAGAACCAGATACATTTGGGAAAACCTCAATTTTGGAATAGTTAGAACTAGCTTTGAGTAACATCAAAAAGTTTATGTCTGAATATCTCATATTATTTTATCCTGTGTATTTCTTCTCAAATAGAAAGGAAATACATATTTTTAGGGGTTTTTTTATGTTCACTTAAGCTTTAGAGTAAATGCAAGAGGTCTCAGGTATCATTATCAAGATCATTCAAAAATGCACCTTGGCTATTGATTTGCCAGGCATCATTGAGATGATAATGCACATGCTTTGGTCTAATAGTTGATCTTTGGCCTAGAGTATTTTGGATCTAATGGAAGCTAAATTATTGGTGACATAAAGAAATCATAGGCTCATAAGTACAGGAAAAAAACTGACATTTTGACATCTGTTGGCTAAATAACTATACAGAGTTTCTACAGGAAGGTGAGTTTAATTTATATATGTGTATATATATGCACAGGGGCTGTGTATATAGGCTGTGAATGTGGAATTTTAAAATAAAAAGAGGAAAAGGAGGACCTAAGAAAAGAATAGAATAAAAAGAATATTAGAATATTATTTTTATTCTTCTCCAATATATTACATCCTGACCACAGTTTCCCTTCCCTCCCTTCTTTCCAGTCTCACTCCAACTACACTCTTCCCCAGATCCACAGACCTCAGAAGACAGCAGGCTTCCCAGGAACATCAATTAAGCATGTCATAATATGCTACAATAAGATCAGGTACATACCATCATATCAA
The DNA here is from genome assembly GCA_902168425.1 of Peromyscus attwateri. Classification (NCBI taxonomy): domain Eukaryota; kingdom Metazoa; phylum Chordata; class Mammalia; order Rodentia; family Cricetidae; genus Peromyscus; species Peromyscus attwateri. The sequence goes on from CABHPP010140196.1 coordinate 21,434, forward strand.
GGCTGAACAAGGTAACCCAATAGGGAAAAGGTCCAATAAGTAAGCAAAAGAATCATTGACCATGACCACTCCACTCACACTATCAGGAATCCCACAAGAACACCAAGCCACCCTGCAATAACATATATGCATAGGACATAGTTCACACCCTAACAGGCTCCCTGATCTCTGTGAGCTTCCGGGGTCCAGGTCAATCGATTTTGTGGGCCGGTAGGTAAGAACAAACAAATAAACAAAAAACAGTATAGATAAAACAATCGTATACAATGAAAGATCTTCCAGAGTTATCACAATATCTGATTTAAGCAGTAATACAGAACTGTAGTAATAAAAACCACATGGTATTATCCTAAAAGCAGACACATTGGTCAATGGAATCAAAGACTCGGCCATAAATCCACATAGTAGGGACATTTAATTTTTGATAAAGAGGGCAGAATTATACAATGGATAAAAAAAGAAAGCATCTTCAACAAATGGTGCTCGTCTATCTGTATGTCAACCTGTAGAAGGCTGCAAATAAATCCATATCTGTCACCCTGCATAAAACTCAAGTCCAAGTCTATAAAAGACCTGAACATAAAACTAGATACATTGAACCTTATAAAAGAGAAAGTGGGAAATAGCCTTGAACACATTGGCAAAGGGGACAGTTTTCTGAATAGAATAGAACACCAGTCGCACAGACACTGAGATCAACAATTAATAAATGAAACCTTGTGGAACTGAAAAGCTTTGTAATGCACCACCAATAGGACAAAAACTGGCTATCAGAATGGAAAAATATTTCCATCAACTCCACATTTGACAGAGGGCTAATACCAAAAATATATAAAGAACTCCAGAAAGTAGACATCAAAAAACTAAATAATCCAATTAAAAATGTAGTACAGATCTAAACAGAGAATTCTCAACAAAAAAATCTCAAATGGTTGAGAAATACTTAATATTTGACATCCTAAGCCATCAGTGAATGAAAGTCAAAATGACTTTACATCCATCAGAATGGCTAAGATCTCAAGCACAAATGACCGCTCATATTGGAGAGGATGCAGAGCAAGGGGGACACTCCTCCCCTGCTGGTGGGAGTGCAAACTTCTACAGCCACTTTGTCAACCAATATGGTGGTTTCTCAGAAAGTACCTCAAGACCCAGCTAAACTACTCTTGGGCATATACCTAAAAGACATCCCACCTTATTATAAGAACACTAGCTCCACTATTTCCGTAGCAACTTTATTCAAAATAGTCAGAAACTGGAAACGACCTAGATGTCCCTCAACCAAAGAATGGATAAAGGCCGGGCGTTGGTGGCGCACGCCTTTAATCCCAGCACTCGGGAGGCAGAGGCAGGCGGATCTCTGTGAGTTCGAGGCCAGCCTGGGCTACCAAGTGAGCTCCAGGAAAGGCACAAAGCTACACAGAGAAACCCTGTCTTGGAAAACCAAAAAAAAAAAAGAATGGATAAAGAAAATGTGGCCCATTTACACAATGGGCTATTGCTCAGCTGTTAAAACAATGACATCATGAAATTTGTAAGCAAACGGATGGAACCTGAAAGAAAATCAGTCTGAGTGAGATAACTCAAACCCAGAAACATAAATATGGTATGTGTTCTGGGATGTCTTTCTGTATGCTGTGAATATGTATTGCTATGATTGGTTAATAAAGAAGCTGCTCTGGCCCATGGTGAGTCAGGTTATAACCAGACAGAAAATCCAAGAGAGAGATAGGAAAAAGAAAGGCAGAGACAGAGGAGACACCAGCCTGCCAACCAAGGAGCAACATGCCAGCAGACTGGTAACACCACAATCATGTGGCAAAACATAGAATAATAGAAATGGGTTAATGTAAGATGATAGAGCTAGCTACCAAGAAACTTAAGCCATTGGCCATGCAGTTTGTAATTAACATAAGCCTCTGAGTGATTATTTTATAAGTGAACTGTGGGACTGCAGGGCTGGGTAGGATCTGAAAAAACTTCCATCTACAGGTATGTCCTCACATAAAAGTGGATATTAGCTTAAATGAAAAAATAATCATGCTATGGTCCACAGACCCAGAGAGGCTAAGTAACAAGGAAGGTTTAAGGGGGGACTCATATCTTCCAGGAAAGGAGAAATAGAATAAATTTCACTGGTAGACTGGGAGGACGTGGGGTTGGGAAAAAGAGGGATCAACTGGTGGGGAAGGGAGTAATACTGGGAGAAATGACTGGAATTGGGGAGCACCAGGGTGTGTTGGAAACCTATTACAATGGAAACTCCATGTAATCTCCCAGAGTACCTCTAGCAAAGACTCCTAGTAATGGGAGGATATGGAGCATGAATAGGCCATCTTCTTTAACCAGGCAAGGCACCAAGGGGAGGGACTGACACAAACCCAACCATAACACCCTCAACTTACAGTTTTACTGCCTGCAGTCTTCTAGGACTGGAGCCTAGCAGACAGAATCCTCATCAAAGTGACCAGAGAGACTTCATCCACTCACTAATGGTAGCAGAGTTCCACAGCAAACATTGGGCAGAGCTCAGTGTATCCTGCCAAAGAGGGGAAGGAAGGATTGGAGGAAACTGAGGTGTCTGGAATACATCTATAATTTAATTGGAAAAGGAAGAATTGGGGGAGAAAGGACAAACAAGGAGGAGGTATAATAGGGAAAGGATGAAGGATCAATGAAAGCAAGATTTCATATATATATATATATATATATATATATATATATATACATATGAAAATGGAACAACAATCTACTTTCTAAGCAAACAAAAAATGAAGTAATAAATAATCTATACAGTGTGTGTTATGAAGCAAAGTTCGGGAGTCTATAAGAAGATCTTTAAAAAATATGGCAACTCTTCTGTTTCATATTTTTTTTTATTTCACTACAATGGAAAATTGCTTAATGAATAATTTCCAAATAACATCAGTATTGTTCTCATAGTACATTTTAGTTCTATGAGATGAAATACCTTAAAACCTGTAAAATAAAAAAAATAGTGATTTTGAAATATCTGTTCAGATAAAAAACAAAGGAAAATTAAAGGGTACTTATTTACTGTTCTTATACTAAAACTTGTAATAGTATTGATAAGTATGTCCATGATTATGATACCAATTTCTAGGTATTAGGGAGGTAGAAGAGTTTCAGCAAAAAAATTTATCAGTAAATAGTTACATCAGCTTCAACTCTACTTCCAAATAACTACAGAATAAAAAATACTGTGTATTAAGTAATTTCTTGTTCACTATTTATATACAGGAAGGATTATTTCTATGAAATTTTCTATGTAAAAGTTACAACTTTTATATGACCATATTTCCTGCTCTAAACTTATTCTATCTTTGAGAACACTTTAGAAGATATTAAAATCCAATATCTCTATTCCCAATAGTTTTTTTTTTAAATATGATCTGTGAGTTAAATTGTAGTGTAAATGTAAAAGACTAAATATGTTGCAACTGAAAGGATTATACAGCTTGCGAGATCGGTCTGGCCCCTGAAATATCTTGCTCAGAAATTATAAACATTAAAGCTACTAAATTGTGTAACATCAGTGAATGGGAAACGAATCCACCAATTTGAAATAGAACAAGGGGAAATATATGAGAATATACTGTTCAGGAGGAATTAAAGGGAAAAGTGACATATAGTTTTGGAAGTTTTCCTGTGTCCCGGTTAGCCAGTGGTCAGGACAAAACTCTCCCACTCATGTCCCCCAAGTAAACACACAGAGGCTTATATGAATTATAACTGCTTGGCCATTAGCTCAGACTTATTACTGACTATCCCTTGCACTTAAATTAACCTATAATTCTTCTCTATGTTTAGCCATGTGGCTTGGTACCTTTTCTCAGTTCTGCCTTGACATCTTGCTTCCTCTGTGTCTGGCTGGTGACTCCTGACTCAGCCTTTCTCTTCCCAGAATTCTCCTTGTCTGTGTATCCCATCTATACTTCCTGCCTGGCTACTGGCCAATCAGCATTTTATTTATCAGCAAATCAGAGCAACACATGTTCGCAGCATACAGAACAATATCCCACAGCACTACTGGACAAAAAAGGGAAGTGTGGTGATATTTTATTTGTGCTTTAATAAATAAAGCTTACCTGGAGATCAGAGGAAAAACCAAGCCATTATAAGTAAATACAAAAGTCATGCAATGTTAGCAGATGCCTTTGATCCTATCACTTGGCAGGCAGAGATCTGTCTGGATCTCTGTGAGTTCAAGGTCACAAGGGAATTAGCCAGGTGTAGTGACACTTGCCTTAAATTCCAACACTTGTTAACCATGGAGGTCTGGAGGTCTGTAATGACAGGAAGTGACAGAGCTTGGCAGGAAGAAGAGGTGATGTAGCTGGACAGAGAGAACAAATCAGATGGCAGAACAGTAAGGCATGTAGACATGGGTAGACAGGAAGTATCTCACATTTGGAAGCTACAGAGTTGGTGAGGTGAGGTTAGCTGTGGCTGCTCCTACTCCTCTGATCTCTCTCAGGCTTTAACCCCTATATCTGGCTCCATGTTTTTTATTTAATAAGAGCATTTAGAAATTCATCTACAGTGACATGATGTGATCTCAAAAAATAAATCAATAATTGAAAAGAAGAAAAAGGAAGCCTAAGCAGAGAACTGAAGACATGGATTGGATTGGAAGTGTTGATTTCTGTTTTTGAAAATGAGGATGTTAAATAGGGAGGAAATGCCACTAAAATGATTCGTTCCCCCCGGTGACATTAGTGTTCAAATGTCACCCTTGTTTTTATGTCCCCTCCCCCTTTGTCTCCCTTTGCTGGTGTTTCACTCATGACTGCAGTTTTTTAAGTCTGACTATTCAGTGTTGTGAAATTTTTGCAAATAAAACAGGAAAATAAAATGAGATCACTTGGATCTTTCCTTCTGAGAAGGATTAGTATGAATAATTACTTTAACTCTGTTCACTGACATCATTGATGAACTAATTATTGTATTTCATTTACATTCATATTATTATTATTATTATTATTATTATTATTATTATTATTGTTATTAGAGCAAAGTCTCAGTATAGACCTGGAACACACTAGGAAAGACAGACTGTCTTAAATGCAAATGATTTCTCCTGCCTAAGCCTCCCCAGTGCTAGGCCTATAAACATGAGACCTACATCAGGCTTAACTATTAAATTATTTTTCATACATAAATGTTGCCATGAATATTTTACCAATCAGTTCTACAAATTGCCACAAAACATTCATCTTGTCAAGAAAACACATTCCTGTGTATACTTAAATCTTGGTATATTTTGTTCTCTACATTCTCAACATACCCAGATTAACTTTAATATGGATTTTCTCATTATTAAAAACTGTGCAATATATCACCTGCCTTTAAGCTCAAAACATTTCTATGAATAACTCAAATTACAGTGAGTTTTGCTTTAACTGTATAGTTCAGGTGTCCATGCAAGCTAGCTCACACTTTCAAAATCATGATAGACAATCATACAGTGAGCCTTTTTCTTTGCTTCTATTTAGCTATTTCTGACATGCATTTATATTTAAACACATATTTTTTCTTATGTGCACAAATATAAAACAGAAATCCATGCTACTAATATTGGTTGCGTGATCCTAAATGGTCTTTTTTTTTTTTCTGGGTTTTTGAGACAGGGTTTCTCTGTGTAGCTTTGTGCCTTTCCTGGAACTCACTTGGTAGCCCAGACTGGCCTCGAACTCACAGAGATCCGCCTAGCTCTGCCTCCTGAGCACTGGGATTAAAGGCGCCTAAATGGTCTTATAATAAAAACCTAGAGCCAAATATTGAAGGAAATACTGAAAGATCAGAGAGAAAAAGGAACAATCCACTAGAGAAACTTTTTACCATTAACAAATCCTCAGACCAAATGGAAGGCAAGATCCTATCTCCATGAATACTCTGACTGAAAGCCTCTGAATCCTCAGCCTAAAGGCACTAGTTCCTGTCTCCTCACACCTTATATGCCTTTCTCCATCAAGCCATTTCACTTCTTTCCTAGTGCTGGGATTACCCAAATACTGGTAGCAAAGGCATAAAATCTCAACTGAAGAGATTAATGGTGTGTGACTCCCAAGTACTGGGATTAAAGGTGTGTGCCATCACTGTCTGGTTCTGTTTCTCTCCTAGACTGAATCAATCTCATATAGTCCAGTGCAGCTTTGAACTCACAGAGATCCAGATGGATCTCTGCCTCCGGAGTGCTAGGATTAAAGGAGTGTACCACCAGTGTTTGGCCTTTATACTTAATCTAGTGGTTGGCTTTGTCCTCTGATCCTTAGACAAGCTTTCTTTTATACACAATATTTATTTTCATTAGACTATTTTTAAAAACCCAACCTATCTGATGAGTTTTGAAATATATATCATGGTTTCACACACTTGTGTGTATTTCATATGTAATATATCTTTACATGAATATGAATATTACATTCCATAATATGCCTAAGTATTAAACTTACTGATTCATTCATTGTGCATCTATTTATTATTCAGTGCTATTTTTTAACACTTGGGAAAGAATGCTTGAAACCTCAAATATACTTTACTGTGAGTGCACAAACTTAAATCTTTATTCACAAATAAATAAATTAAAACTAAGATACAAAATGTGCACATCATTTTTTATGTAATTTTCTTCCAAACTGCTTCATACAGCCATTTAAAATCCTATTCTCAACAACATTTGGCATTATTAGAAGGTTATGGTAAAAATATGCTAATAATGTGTTCATCAGCTTTTCCATTTTTAATTAATGAGATGAAGCACAATTTAATTGATTATTTTATCCCCTTTTCTTTAGATCATTTCCATAATTGTTATCTGATTATATAATTGAGCTTGCTTTTATTTTCTTAATTTGCTTTGCAGGAATGAGTTTTGCATCATAGATATCAATTTTCTCTGAGACAAGCATGTGTCTTTTCAGTCTGTTGCCTATCTTAACAATATTTATAGTCAATTAGAGTTGGATTCTGATGTGACTTTAACTAATTTTACTTTTTTACTCTTCCTCTTAATGTCTTTAGTTTTTCCTATTGCCCAGTCACAAATGTTGTATTCTAATTCATTCTAATTTTCAGACTTTCCTGGTCAATCTTTTAAAGCAATGTGCATATATTAACATTTTTATGTGGTATTTAGAAACTTTATTTCCCTTTCAAGAAATATTACCATCCTGATTTCAATTGTCCCAATTATTAATTTGTAAGTCTAAATATAATTGCCATCCATTTATTAGAGAGATAAACTGATTTACTGGAGTGAATTCATACCGAATAGTGTCTGGGAATTGTATGAAAAATATTAAGCAGCACATATCATCTCTGTTAAAATTTTCTGATGTTTTGATTTATTCTGAAATGTATTATAAAATTTAATTTATAATGGAATATATATCTGGATCTTATAAAAATGATTATTTTTCTCTGTCTTTATATTGTAATCTAAGTCAAATAAGTAATCTGTGTAAATCTGAAGAATAAAAATATCTTAGCCAAAAGAGATATGTTAAAGTAGAGAAATTGTTAAAGGCTAAATATTAAACAGTAATGCAGTGATCATGATATAAATCATTAAAAATTAGAAAAATTTAATTGTTCATCATAGTATGGAATATATAATAATTAATATGTTCTCAATATTCTTCATAAGAAATATATTTAAAGTAGCATATGAATATATTTATTTGCTGTTATCAATTTAGTGTTAATAGTTATCTATATTGTTTTATATGTTCTGATTTGACAATTTGGAAATATCATGAACATATTCTCCAAAGAATTGTTGTATATTAAGCATAAGTTCCACCCACATTGACAAAAATGTGATATTTTCACAAATTGTTACCAATTTCAATATAACAAAAACTAACACTATTTGGAAACAGAGCTTTTCATTTTGTAGTGTTTTAATAGATAGCCATTTTCTGTGGTTTGTTAAATGGTGCTGACAGTAACATGGGTACACTTGAGTTGTTAGTTCTTTAAGTATGAAACCATTAAAATACTGACAACTAGACAATATATGAACTAAAGATTTATATAAAAACAGAGACTAGACTAACTATTCTCCTGAATCACTGTGGTGTTTTTGTTGTTTGTGGGTTTTTTTTCATTTCATTTGTTTGTCCTATTACTGTTTCCTAGATCTCCAATGCACATGTTAATATTCAATTATTTTGTGATTTTTTATATTATGTTTAAATAAACAGTAACCATTGTCAAATGAAAAATGCTAAAAGGAAAAAAGGGCCATTTATTTGCTTTAGTAAGAAAAACAAACTATAGGATCTCAAGTTCAAATTTGAGGTTTATACAAGAGGTCTGAGTACTCTTTTACTGTTTTCAAAATAAAAACGAATCAGCTTCACAATGAAGTGAGTGTTTCAGAAAGTTAACGATGATTTTGTGTTCATCAAATCTTATTTTAATTGCATTTGTTACTATTCTTAAGATCAGTGATCACTCACATCAATACCACTGTCACATCTTATGTCCATGATTCCTTTGGTACATAGAATTCTTTAAGAAATTCTTTTTTTTTTTTTTTTAGTGTTTAATCTTATTTATTAGTCTTGAAACTTTTCTGCTTAATCATTTCTTTTTTATTAATAATTTTTTATTCATTTTACATACCAATCACAGATCTCCCTCTTCCCTCCTTCTGCCCCTGCAGCCTCCCCCTCAAGCCATCCCCCATTCTCTCCTACAAGAAGGTAAGGCCTCCCATGGGGAGTCAGCAGAGCCTGGTATATAGAGTAGAGGCAGGTCCAAGCCCCTCCTTCCTGCCTCAAGGATGTGCAAAGTGTCCAACCATAGGTAATGGGCTCCATCAGCCAGCTCATGAACCAGTGATGCATCCTGATCCTACTGCCAAGGGGCCCCTTAAGTAGATAAAACTACGCAACTGTCTTGCTTATGCTGAGGTCCTAGTCCAGTCCAATGGAGGCTGTGCAGGTGTTGGTCTAAAGGTCATGAGTTCCCAGTTCTTTGTAAATAGAACCAAGTTACAGGATTTAAAAAGACAATCTATATTCATTTTTCAAAAAGAGCTACATGATTCTTTAAAAGACATATAAATTCAAAGCTTATTTTAATGAAACAAGAAATAAAATGCAAGGTGTTTATGGAGTATGCAGTTGAAAACTGCTTGAAACTCTGTGTTTATCATGCTACCTACAAAATCAAAACATAATTTGATACTTGTTTATAATATTAAAATGTATATTGTTTTAGTTTCTTATAGAATTAAGAATATGATTATTTAGTAGCAATAGTGTTGTTTCTCAATGTTGGTTCTTACTGCTCATTTAATTTGTTTTAGTATTTCTGTATTCAATTAAATTAGTGAAAAAATAGTGTATGAAAAGTGTATGAGGTAATGAATTGCCTCATAAGCAAAAATTGAGTTTAGATTCAATGCTTCTATAGATATGAAAATGTAACAATAGATATTTAATCTTCAATTTCCCATAATACTACTCATTTGCAATGAGTATGTATTTGTTTAATATTTGTATTTCATAAAACATTAACATTTTAATCTGGTAACTAGTGCTAAGTTCAGTATGAGATTAATTCTTATAAACATAATAATTTCTATATTCTTTTTCCTAATAAGTAAAATATAGAAATATAAAAGGCTTGAAGATTTAATTTGGGCATACAAGATATTTATTGATTATTCAAAGTAGAATATTAAATAAATATTTTAAATTATCAGACCTAGTTATTCTATCTTGAAATTATGTTGGTAATGATGTGCTTTATTTGAGAAACTTATTAATTTAGTGTGCAACAGATAGAATCTGTACATCAACATACTTCTTTTTATAATGAATGTAAATCCAGCAGCTGGAGATGTGAGTGAGCAGTTAGGAGCATGGGCTGCTCAACCAGAGGACCCAGGATTTATTCTCAGCATATGAATGGTGGCTTACAACTGTCTATAACTCTAATTTAATAGGAACTGATTCCCTCCTCGGGCCTCCTCTACTATCAAGCAAGCAAGTGGAACACAAACATACATTTAGGATCATTTGTAAACATGAAATTGTTAAAAACTAAAAATAAATTTACTTTAAAAAATGAATGTTACATGAGTATGCAAAGAATCACCAATTTTAGAATAAAGAGAAATTAACAAGAATATAGGTTTTTTATTAAGATTTTTTTAATTCAATTTACATACCAATCACAGATCCCCCTCTTCCCTCCTCCTGCCCCTCCAGCCTCTCCTCCCAAGCCACCCACCCCTGTTCCCTCCTACAAGAAGGTAAGGACTCCCATGGGGAGTCAGTCGAGCCTGGTACATTCAGTTGAGGCAGGTCCAAGTCCCTCCCCCTGCTTCAAGGTTGTGTGAGATGTCCCACCATAGGTAGTGGGCTCAAAAAAGCCTGTTCATGAACCAGGGATGGATCTTGATTCTACTTTCAGGGGTCTCCTTAAGCAGATGGAGCTACACAACTGTCTTGCTTATGCAAAGGGCCTACCTAATACAGTCCAATGGAGGCTCCACAGTTGTTAGTTTGAATTTCATGAGTTCCCACTAGTTTGATTTGGTTGTCTCTGTAGGTTTCCCCATCATGATGTTGATGCTCCTTGCTCATAGAATCCTTCTTCTTTCTCTTCACCTAGACTCCTGGAGCTTGGCTGTGGATCTCTTTATCTGCTTCCATCACTTACCAGAGAAAGACTCTATGATGACAGTTAGGGTATTCACCAATCTGATTACTGGGTAAGCCAGTTCAGGCACCCTCTCCACTACTGCTAGTAGTCTAAGCTGGGGTAATCCTTGTAGATTCCTGGGAACTTCACTAGCATCTGATTTTTCCCTATCTCAAATGGCAGAAAGACATTTAAGGAATTGCTCAACATCCTTAGTCATCAGGGAAATGCAAATCAAAATGACTCTGAGATACAAACTTACACCTGTCAGAATGGCTAAGATCAAAAACACTGATAACAGCTTATGTTGCAGAGGATGTGGAGCAAGGGGAACCGTGGGTAGGAATGCAAACTTGTACAGCTACTTGGAAATCAGTATGGCAGCTTGTCAGAAAATTGGGAATCAATTTACCTCAAGATCCAGCTCTAACACTCTTGGGCATATACCCATGTAATGCTCAGTCATACCACAAGGATGCTCATGATCAGCTATATTCATAGCAGCATCATTCATAATAGCCAGAACCTGGAAACAGCCAAGGTGCCCCTCAATCGAAGAATGGATAAAGAAAATGTGACACATATAAACAACGGAGTACTACTTAGCAGGAAAAAAATAATGACATCATGAAATGTGCATGCAAATGGATGGAACTAGAAAATATCATCCTGAGTGAGGTAACTCAGACTCAGAAGATATAGTTTTAAAACAATGACTTAGTTTCTATTTACCTCTCAGTTCATAAGCATTAACATTAAAATAAATCTGCTTGTCCTAACCATTGCTGTTGGGCACTATATTTTAAAACTAATTGAAAGAGTCTCTACCTAACATCCTAAGATAACCTTAATTAAATTAGTGGTAGATCCAGACAAGCTCTACAAAATACCTTTAGGCAAAAGCATATATGGAATGTAATTTGAAAATAGCTGTTATAAAACCAACATGTGGAACAATGTAATCAAATTAAAGACCCTGGTACTAATCCACACATCTATGATCACTTGATTTTTGACAAAGAAGTTAAAACTATACAGTGGAAAAAATGCAAATCAAAATGACTCTGAGATTCAGTCTTATATCTGTCAGAATGACTAAGATCCAAAACACTGATGACAGCTTATGTTGGAGAGGATGTGAAGCAAGGTGGAAGTGCAAACTTATATAGTTTGGAAATCAGTATGGCTCTTTCTTAGAAAATTGGGTCTCTATCTACCTCAAGACCCAATGATACCACTCTTTTGCATATATCCAAGGAATGCTCAATCATATCACAGGAACATTTGCTCAATTATGCTCATAGCATCATTATTTATAATAGTCAGAACCTGGAAAAAACCTAAATGCCACTCAACTGAAGAATGGATAAAGAAAATGTGGCACATACACACAATGGAGTACTACTCAGCAGGAAAAAAACGACGTCATTAAATTTGCAGATAAGTGGACAGAACTAAAAAATATCAATCTGAGTGAGGTAACCCAGACTCAGAAGGACAAACATGGTATGCACTCACTCATAAGTGGATAGTAGATGTAAATCAAATGGTAATCAGACACAATCCACAGCTCCAGAAAAGCTAGTAAACAAGGATGACACTAAGAGGGAAGCATAGTTCGCCCTTGGAAGGGGAGATAGATGAGATCTCCTGAGTCAACTGGGAGTGAGGGGGAACAATAGAGAGTAGAGGATGGGGGATGAGAACATATAGGAATGGGATGGTCGAACTGGAACAGGGATGGAGTGGGAGAGCAATGAGAGAGATATCTTGATAAAGAGAGACATCAGAGGGATAGGGAGAAACCTGTTGCTAGGGAAGTTCCCAGAAATCTACAAGGATTACCCCAGCTTAAACTATTAGCAATGGTATAGAAGGTGCCTGAGCTGGCTTAACCTGGTAATCAGATTGCTGAATACCCTAACTGTCATCATAGAGCCTTCATCCAGTAAGTGATGGAAACAGATGCAGAGATCCATAGCCAAGCACTAGGCTGAGCTCCAGTAGTCCAGTTGAAGAGAGAGATGGGGATTCTATGAACAAGTGGCATCAAGATCATGATGGGGAAACCTACAGAGACAACCAAACCAAGCTATTGGGAACTCGTGAACTTTAGACCAGCAGCTGCGGAGCCTGCATGGGACTGGAGTAGGCTTTCTGCATGGCTAAGACAGTTGTGCAGCTTGGTCTGCTTACAGTAGGATCAGTATCCCTGGTGCATGAGTGTAGATGTAACCGACCACCTTATTAAATAAGAAACACAGAGCCAATGTAAAGGTGAAAGCCCAAGAGGTCAGAGCTAGAAGCTTACCCGCTTTCCGCCAGCTAGCTTCTTCCGCCAAGAGAGCTCTCCGAAAAAGGAGTTTCTTCCTGTGCGGTTGATTTATAAGGAGTCCTGTTTCTTCCTTCTCATTGGTTATAAACTAACTACGTGGCTGTCTGGTCACTGCCTCTCTGTCCAGACCTCCCAAGTTTTCTATGGTTGGTATTGGGATCAAGGGCGTGTGTCTCCAATGCTAGCTGTATCCTTGAACACACA
>CABHPP010140196.1:36125-51153 GCA_902168425.1 Peromyscus attwateri
GGACAAAGTATAACTGCTATAGATTTAACAGTTCACGAAATATCTATCCATATGTTCTTACTACAGAAAATGAGCATTAGAACATGAGAAGTACAAGTGTAGATTATCTTTCTGAAAATTTCTTTAAAATAAACAATGGATACTTTTGTGGTTATTATAAGCAAGAAAGAAGTAAACCCTGGATAATAAAGAGCACAAAATAAAATAGAAGATAGAACATAATACTAATATTAATAATGTATTATGAGTAATATTATTAGTAATTATTAGTAATATTAATACTAGTACTAATAATTTAGTGATTGAAGGATATAACTGAAAAGTCCAGGAAAAGAAGCAGAAATAATGCCCCAAAGTAATAGATAGCAAGAAAGAATCAAAATCTGTACTCAAATCAATAAAAGAGAAAAAAAATACAAAGAATCAATAAAACAAAGAGTTGATTCTTTGAACAAATCAATGAGATTGAGTATAACTTTTCACCAAATTGATTCAGAAGCATAGAAATAAAATCCAAATCAATGAAATTAGAGATGAAAAAGTAGACATAACAACAAACAGTGGAAATCTAGAGAAAAAAATCCTAAGGTAGAGATAAGAAGAAGAGAATACAATTTTAATTCAGTGTGATTGTTCCATTTTGTAAATATCATGAAATCAGTGTTTTAAGGAACCATTCTCATTCTTTTTTTCCTAAGTTTTTCCTTTGGCTCTCATGCTTCATGTATTGCTGGCACTTAAAAATAATTGATGCTCATTTCGAATTCCATTCAGTGAAGTTAAAAAAAAAACATACCTTTGACTATATTATTTAACCAAACAGATACAAAACTTAAAGAGCATATAGGATATATAATGTCAATGTAAGAATTAAAAGAAATAAATTAAAGTCTATTAAAAATACTTTAAGATACTTATATAAAATACAACTGCAGATTCTAAGATATACATTAAAAATAATGTCTTATTTATATGGTCATTAGTAATATTTTACACATTTTTTAAAGCATATGGATTTTAAGAATATATAATTGGTATGCTTAGTTATGATTTTATAATTTATTAAATTATCATGTTTTTAATTCACACATTATTATTTGGGGACAATGAGTAATTTATTAATACTGATTTACTTCAGAAACTAATTGCTAGTACACTGATGTGTTTTGTCAGAATAAAATCAAAGACATCAGAAACTCTTAATTCTTTTTCTGAGATTTCACATATATGGTTCACTGTGTAGAAAATATATTTCAATATTTCTTTCCAATAATGTGGAAAGATCACCACTATCAATAGAACATAACATGAGCTTCAGATTCACTTACTAAAGATTTCCATTCATCCATGACATGTTCCATTATTCTGTCTCAATTTCCAATACAATTTAGAGCCTCATAACCTAATATTTAATAAAAACTAGAAACAAAAAGTATTACATGTGCAAAAGTAACCACCATAAAATGAGAGTCAATTCTTTATAATCTGTCTCTTTTCCTAAGCTCATTGTATAAAATCTCTGAAAGTTTTGCTCTCAATTCTTCTTCATGAGAGAGAGGTGAGCTACAAAGAAAGAATGCCTTCTTCAGTACTGAAGTTTCAACTGCCAAACATCTCTCTCCCTATAAAGCACCACCATGCCACATAGTCCCAAGTTTTCTCCTTGATTTTCCCCTTCACAGAATGTTTATTAGGTACTTTTGTTGAAACACCAACTTCTCAGTGACAAATCTCTTCTACTTGCTCACACAGACCCCTAACATTTTCCCAACCTATCCTATTTTTCCAACTTTACTTTCAACTTTCTTGAAATACTCAAGAGTAGAGATATTTCTTCAAATTGCTTCATTTAAAAGTCAAGATTTATTATATCCATTTTACAAAAATAAAACATTGTTAATGTTTGTTTTTCAAAATTGCAATGAGAGCTAGCAAGTGAATGCAAATATCTGAGTAAGAGTCTATCAAATACATTTGATTCAAATTTCACACTAGATTGATTAATATTAAACTAACTTATTTAATTACAGAAGCATATTTGAGATGCACAGTGAGAACTATTTTAAATAATTGATTTCATTAACAATTGAAATCAATGATGATATAAATGATGTAATAGAAATAATAGTGATGAAACTTATCACATATAAAAGTGTAAAGAGTTCATCAGATGGTATTAGGTATGTCTAATTTATAAGATCTAAGCAGGATAATAGGTTTGGTAAGTCTAGGGTCAGTTTTGATCAAGAAGATACAATGTATTTATTGACCTGACAATGATTTGCTAAGTGGCTAATTGACATTGATCTGGAAGGGTCAAACAATCATAACTTCTTAATAAAGGAAGTCTTAGGCTAAATTTGAGGGAATTTCTTATAGAATTTGGCTAGTTTCCCTTTAAGAATTGTTGGCCAGTTTTATGGTTCAGAGGAATAACAGAAGGAATAACACAGGTTATTCAGAGTAGGAATATTTATTACATATCATAAACAACCGTAGCAACAAAGTAGATCCTTCTGCTGCTAGACAAGGGCAAAAATGTTCCCTAAGTGAGGGATGTGACTACTATTTGTAGCATTTTATGTTCTTTGGTCTGGACAGCCTGCTTATGAAGAAATCCTTACCATTTTTCTGGAATCATCCACAGAAGGATCAGATCTGTGAATGAGACATTGGATGAGATAGACCTAAACTGGCAAAATATGAATTATTCAAGACTTTTTCTATATTTGAAACAGTGAACTCAACTCTAGTGAAGAAAGCAGCAGGAAGAATTTTAAGTTTAGGGAACTGGAAAGGTATTGGAGGCTGTTAGTGGGAGGAAAGGATGACAGTACAATTATGGAATCTGTGACTGTTAAATTATGTTCATCAAATTTAGGTTCCTTCTCCTCAACAGAAAATGGCAGACAAGGAGCAGACAAGGAGGTATCTTACTTGAACATTTGAAGTGTGTGTGTGTGTGTGTGTGTGTGTGTGTGTGTTTAGTATGTAATACATTCCTGAGTTGTAAATACTCTCCCAGTATTTTTGCCAGATTTACATCTCATAGGAGGACGGGAAGGAATTTAAGATGAATTATGATAAGCATTTGATATTTTAATATTGGAAATTGGAAATTATTTTTTACTTCAAATAATGTGAGGGAAAATTTTCAGTGTCATAAGAACATATTTTACATGTGAACTTTGAGAGCTACCAAAATGTACTTGTCAGTAGATGAAGAGGTGAAGATCTGGGCATTTCTGTGCCACAGTTTCATTTTTACTGGTACTTGCTTCTGGAAGAAAGCTAAAAATGATGTCACCTGCTAAATATGAGGAAAGAGTAGAGAACACCTTTCATATTTTATTTCTCTATGACACATGATCTTATTGAAGCCACAGACTATATTTTAAAGAATAGACTTAGGGGAATCCTATTGTTTAGGGATATTTTAAAACTATCCTAAGGGTTCACAAGTTAACCTGAGTGCTTCAACATCAGGTGATAACATTTACTGTGTCTTCATGTTCTCAAAAGTACCTGGATAAATCTGCTTAATTGAATATAATTTCAAAATAGGATCTTTCGAACAAAGCATAGGTTATATAATAAATGTTCTCATTTGTAAACTATTGAAAGAAATGTTGCGCCTGAATCTTTTCAAGCAACTATGTTATGTAAATTAAAATATTCAATAAGAGATCCTGAATTTTTGAGAATTCAAGGAGGTGTAAAGAGATAAATATTTATTATTCATTTCAGTTATGATGGAATGTCTATGTCATTCTAATGAAAAAAAAATCTCCTCATACCCGAAGTTAATAGAGATGCAGTTTTCTCCCAAAGAGCTCATCAAGTTTTTTGCAATGGTTCTTTTAAAAATTATTTTATCTTGGATTATAAATATCAGTTTCCTCTGTTTCTCAATTACTATTCTCAAAATCCTAATTCAATCAGTTGTGTGACCTCAGATTCTGTATGCAGTAGGAAAGCGATTGCCCCTGTTATCAGCTGGCTTATCCTTTGTGTGAGGCTTTGAAGACAGGCTTTTTGAAGATGAATCACCTTGGCCTGTGGCCAGTTAATAATCATTACAGGAAAACTTCAGTGGAAGTAATACCTGCATTTAGATAGCAAAAGCTCAAACACTTGTGACTGATTCAGGACAGTTCACTATAATACAAGTACTAGGGAACTTGGTTATTTGTATGGCTCAAAACAGTCAATAGCAAATATTTTATGTATACATATTTTAAGTATATTTACAAGGGAGACTATGCTTAATAAATAATAGTAAATAAATTGGAGTTTGACAGAGAACTAATGTTAAATTTTAAATATAATTATATTGACAAAATCTATTACAATTGTATCTAAAATTATACCAAAGACATATTATCAAATATAAAATTAGGTATGTCTTTCATTTAGAAGTAGATTGTAAGATGTTTAAAGCACTCATAACAGTAAAAAGCCTAGCAGCAATGAAAAGCATGTGAGGTATTGGAATCTGTGCTGTAGAAGGATGTGTTGCTCAATGGATCCCTCTGCAGACATCTTATGAGTAAGAAAGAAATGAGATGACATATTCAAACTTCTGGGAAGATAATGTGCAACAAAACTTGCTGAGCCTGCAGAAGGGTTTTTCAGAGATAAATGAGAAATGAAATATTTTCTGTAAAATAAAAATTTAAGCTAATTGACCAGTACCAGTAACGTCTTAAAGAAATGCAAGAAGATTTTATCAAGGTAAAATTACATGTTATTATCTTACAATTGAAAACAAATTACTGCTGGGGGAGAGGTGGTGCACGCCTTTAATCCCAGCACTCAGGAGGCAGAGCCAGGTGGATCTCTGTGAGTTTGAGGTCAGCCTGATCTACAGAGTGAGATCCAGGACAGGCACCAAAACTATTCAAAGAAACACTGTCTTGAAATGCCAAAAAAAAAATTATTAAGTAAAAACTTAGTTATATAAGCCATGTGGTGGTGGTACACGCCTTTAATCCCAGCACTCTCAGGAGGCAGAGGCAGGTGGATCTCTGTGAGTTTGAGGCCAGCCTAAGCTATGGAGTGAGTTCCAGGAAAGGTGCAAAGCTACACAGAGAAATCCTGTCTCGAAAAAAAATTTATATAAATAAATACATAAGTAAATTCAAAATAGTCTGGTATGACAGGATAATAATTCTGTGAAGTTATGTATTTTGTTTGAACAACAATTAAAATAGTGACTTGCATAATCATTTTTGGGGTTACATATAATATGGAATATATAATAGACAAAATTTGAGCATAGATGGTTGTGGAGGTTAAAGTGTCTTCTGCTTAAAATAATCTTATATAATTAAAATATGATATTGTAAACCTTACTTTAAGAACAAGGTAAAAAAATATGAGAGATGTAGAGAAAAATAAAGACAATCAAAGTATAAATGAGAGAAAAATATCATAATTAATAAAAATAAAGTATATAAGAAGAAAGTAATAACTGTTCTATGCTATAAGAATTTTATTTGAAGAAATCTTTATGTATCAACAATATGGATTGTTGTTACATGTATATGGATTCATGGTCTGAACAAGAAGTAATGAAATCAAAGCAAAAATGGACAAACTGGATTATGTCAAACTAAAAATTCTCTCTACTGTTTGGAAAAGAGACAACTGAGATAAAAAATAAACACTTGGAAATTACAAAATATATTTTCACTGTCTTTTTTAAGATTTAATATTCATAATCCATAATAAAGGCAATTCAAATTTAAGAAATAAGTAACCCAATTTAGATTTAAAGTACCTGTTTCTCAAAAGAAGAAATATAAAGGCCAATACCTATGAAATCAATGAAAATATAACATCACTGTGAAAGACAGTCACAGGATTCATCTCAGCTTTCTCTAAATAATGAACATCAATAGAAAAAGCCTAATAAACACTAGCAAAATCATCTAAAGGAAAGAAAGTTTCTTTCAAGTCTAGGTTGACAACTAAATAAACATAAACGGTATGGAAAATATGCAGCTAATAGTAAAGAGATTAAAGATGGAATTTTTATATGATCTAATAATCCCACCATTAGTTATATAATATATATGTAGTTATATATCCACAGAACATAAAACTATGATAATAAAAAGGCTTCAAAATACCCCTGTACTATTTTTAGCAATATTTGCAATATGCAGAACATAATTTTAATTTAATATCATCATAAAATAAGTTTTTAAAATACGAAGGGGGAAACATACACACAAGAGAACACTATTTAGTCATATAAAGATGGAAAACCTTCCATTTGCATAACAGATGGATTTTAAATACTGTAGTCATATGCAACATAAAACTTTGAAATCAGGATGTTGTGAGGGAAGTAATGTTATAACAGTAGATATTTCATTTGGAAGAGAGTATTAAGGTCCATGAGATATGTTGCATAACAGAAGGGCCAAACACAAGTTACATACCAATAACAATATATAATACACGTGAAATTATTTAGCACATAGATTATAAATTCATCTGTGTTGAAATATATGCTTCAAAAAATTGATTCAGCCAGTCTTCAGTGTACCTGCATACCAAAATGTACTTTACAAAATAGTATGTATAGTTTTCTTTTAAATTAAAACATTGAAAAGTTGTAATTTAAAACTTTGTACATGGATAATATAAAAAACAAATGAAAACTTCTGATTTGGATTTTATACCAATCAAAACTAAAAACGAGGTTTTACTTTAGTTACTGTCTTAAATATCAGGCTAAAAGGCTTACCAAAATCCATTTTTTATAATATAACACAATGCGTCACAAAGCACATAATATGTGGAAACATGTAGTTAATAAGACATAAATATACCTTTAATATGTTAGTGACGTAATGTAATGTACAATCAGTTTTATTTGCAATAATGACATTTAACCATATCCTCAATGGTATGAGTTAAAGGCACTTAATAAAGCTACCCATCAATAACAATATAATAAACCAAATAATTTCTCATAATTCTTTATAAGAAGTAAAAAAAATCCTGCTCTACTTCAGCAAAATATTTGACCCGTCAGCTGTCAAGCCTGGATTGAAAAATGACTTGGCTGGACCATTCTCACACCATTGAATTATTTACTGCTGAAACAAAGAGAGAAGTCATTTTCTTACCTGTCTATCCATTGATGACCAAATCAGGCTTCAGTTCAGAAAAATGGGCCACTTTCCCTTACCTGCAGTAAATTCCCCTGTTCTAGTTTACTGCAGAAGATAGGCTTAAAGTTCACTCTAACCCCAGTCAACCAACAACTGATGACCATCAAGAGACAGCATCCTATTACAGCTATGTTTATACTCATGCACAGAGGCATGGTCCTACTCCTGCTATAGAAGTACGAATACACATCTTCACACTATTAAAAAGGGTATGAGTATGGGCAGTGAGTTGAGGAGAATCACCAAATGGGGAATCTAAGCAGAAATAAAAAGAGAAACCTCCTTAGAGTCAGTCAGTACCATTGCCAAAGCTCTGGGATCCCCTTCTCTTTTGGAGAAATTTTTAGTACTTGAATCTTGCCAATAAATTCATTTCACTTTTCTTTTCTTTTTTTTCTTTTTTTTCACTGACTTCAACAAGGATGTTTCTGAATAACTACAGTAAGGATTTTGAATCTTTAACATACATGTGTAATGCATGTGTTATAAATATGACTACAGCATAGCCAATACCACCACACAGCTGACTCACTATTATCTGGTCATCAGAAGTTACATATTTTCATTTGTTTTAAAATAGTTATATAAGAGCCCTGTCAATTCTCTAAAAGTGTGTATAATTTCATGAGTTTTAGAAAGCAAGTTATGCCATGTTCTTAAAAATGAATTCTATTGATTTATATAATGTGCGAACTACAAATGAATCTCACAGGAAATATTAGAATTAATTTTTTCAGATTTACAGCTGGGCTGTTCACAAGCCATATCTAATAGTCTGTCTTGGGAATAATTACTGGTAATCGGTAGCTAAGGGAAATTATTGCCTGCTGCTATGAATTAGGAGTGCCACAGGTGGTATCAATTGGAATGGACTGGAGAGGACTGCGGTCAGAGCCAGGACTGTTTCTTTGTCAAACCACTGTTTCTGAATTCTTAAAATATACATTTGCTGCTTGTGAGAAGAGCTTTTACATATTCTCTTTCTTTTTTCAAACATAATGAATGTGTGTGTATAAAGCAAAATATGTGTTTTTGCATCATGGGTCTGGGAAGATGGATCACCAGAAAGAGAGCTTGCCAGCTGTGAATAAGGAGTTGAGCTCCATGCTAAGCAGTGTTGTAAAAGCCAGATGTAGTAATAAGTGCATGCAATCCCACCTTCAGGGAAGTGCAAGAGGAGGATCCTTGATTTTGCTGGGCAGCCTCTCTTCCTGACTAAGAAAGCTCCAGGTCCAGGGAGAGAATCTCTCTTTTAAAATTGGGTGAAGGAGACCTAGGAAGACAGCCAATGTTGTCCTCTTGGACTTAATACACATTAGAACATTTGTGCATCTATGAATGTGTGTGCACATGCCAAAGCCTTTGTTTCCAATTTTCAAATGTGAGAGTACAGTGCCTACATACTACAATGAAACCAGCTTTTAGGAAGACATAGGAGTGAGTACAACTATTCAAAATAAACTTATTTATTCAAAATAAAATGTGATATCATAGGTTACATTTTTGCTTGGAATTTACATAATTAAATTCTTGATACAGTTATTGGGGGCTACTCTAAAGTTTTTCCAAGAATGTGATAAAATAAAATTATTTAAAAAAATAAGATGTGAAATAAAACTAAAAACATGAGAATACTTTCACAGAAAAATCTGATTACTAAATTAAAATTTGTAATTATAGGAAAAATTGTTAAAAATCTCATGATGACCAGGAAATTATGGTCTTTTAAACAGTCTTTGACAAGTTTATGGCCCAAGTACATGCTGAGAAAATGAAATACCATTCTTCCCATTCAAATTGTCTGTTCTAAAAGCAAATAATTAAGGAATGATCTGAAGTGAAATGTGTATAGCTGAAGCCAATTATACTGAGATTTGTAGCACGAATCTTAAAGTGTCTTATTAATAAAAAACCCAGACATTGGGGTGAATGCTGAAAGATCAGAGAAACAGAATAGGCCACAGCTAACCTCACCTTGCCAGTTCCTCAGCTGATCCTATTTCCGCGGACTGGAAGCCTCTGAGTTCTCATCCAAATGGATCTCAGCTGAACTACTCCTAAAATCCTAAAAGATTAACCAGGCTTCAGCTCCTGGTCTTCACGCCTTATATACCTTTCTGCTTCCTGCCATCACTTCCTGGGATTAAAGGTGTGTGTCACCATGCCTGGCTGATTCCAGTGTGACTTTGAACTCACAGAGATCCGGATGGATCTCTGCCCCCAGAATGCTAGGATTAAAGGCGTGTGTGCCACCATTTTCTGGCCTCTATGTCTGTCTAGTGGCTGTTTTGTCCTCTGATCCCAGATAAATTTATTAGGATGCACAATATATTGGGGGACACAATATATCACCACAGAGACTGAAATATTAAACTACCTTAATCAAACAAGCACATCTCATCTGATATTAAACCAGAGAGCTTCCCCTAAGTTTAGATACCATCAAAGAAGCACCTCACGTTAGGAAAGAGAAAACTTCTTAAAGCTTTGAATCTGAGCTTCATTCCTGAGATCCATTCAGATTTTAATGAAAGTGGATGCTTTGTCTACTCTTAAAGCAGACAGATTAGATGAGATATGGAAAAGCCCAGGGGCCACATAATCTGTAGAAGCTGAAACTGAGACAGGTCTCTATGTCAGCAATGATCACCATAAAGCATCTATTGCAAAGACATAACCAAAAGCACACAGATTGGAAGGACTCGTTCAATCTCGTTGCCACCTCATGCTTGCCTGGCATTGACCAATCTCTTCTGCAAGTCAGATGGAATTCTGAGAAATAATGGAATGCCGGAAACAGACAGGGATACTCCTAGATATAGAAAAAGCCCTGGAAGAAGCCAAAAGCATGCCATATAGAAAGAATTAGTGAATATTTAGACATGGTGGTTGGTGAAAATATTTCTGAGAAAAAAGTCATTTTCTAGATTTCCCAAATTTTACTTAATCACACTGGTATTATATTACTAATGTTCTCAGAGGCTGTACTTTATTAATTGTTGTTTTCTGCTTTTCTGCTTCTCTCTCTCTCTCTCTCTCTCTCTCTCTCTCTCTTTCTCTGTGTGTGTTTGTGTGTGTGTGTGTGTGTGTGTGTGTGTGTGTGTGTGTGTGTGTGTGTGTGTTTGGCTGTGTGTGGCAGGTGAATGTGTAGTGTATAGGCATGTGCATACATATTCGTATCAAGGTCAAGGGACAAGAATAGTTTCTTCCTTAGCACTTCCTACTTTATTGATTGAGACAGTGTCTCTCCTGTTATTGGTTGTTTTTGCTCTTTTAGGGGGACTGCCACCAAGCTCCTAAATAAATCACATACAGAGTCTTATTACTTATGAATGTCTGGCCGTAGCCTAGCTTGTTTCTTGCCAGTTTTTCTTAAATTAAATTATCCCACCTACCTTTTGCCTCTGGGCTTTTTCCTTTTGTTACTTCTGTAAATCTCCCTTTTACTCTTACTCTGTGACTGGCTGTGTGACTGCGTGGCTGGCCCCTGTTGTCTTCTTCCTCAATCCCTCTTGTTCTTCTTCTTTTCCTCCCAATTTTCTCCTATTTATTATCTCTGCCTGCCAGCCCCACCTATCCTTTCTCCTGCCTGGCTGTTCAGATCTAAAATACCATCAGGTGTTGTAGACTTGCAAAGTAACACAGCTTCAAAGATTTAAACAAATGCAACATAAAAGAATTCAACACATCTTTACATCATTAAACAAATGTTCCACAGCACATGCAAATGTAATATGTCTTAAACAAATATTCTACAACACTCCCCCCGAACCTAGAATATGGATAGTCTGGCAAGCATGTTCCATAGATCTACCAAGGTTGTCCTTTCATGAACACATTTTGCAAATGTGCATTGTTGTGTACAAGTTTTTACACAGGCCTTGGAATTTGAAGTCGGGTACTTATTCTTGTGCCATAGAGACTTCACTACCTGAACTGTCTTCACAAACATTATGCTAAGTTTCATATTAACCACAATTTCCATTCCTTTCTTCAATTCCTTCCTATTTGGAAATGTACTAAATCCTTTAGTGTCTTTACATGAATTTTATGAAGTAATGTCATTTATTAAATTTTAGTTCTCTAAATATTTTAAGAACAGGCCTATTTTTAAACCATCTTTTTAAATAATTATGTCATTAATTTGTTCACACAAACACATAAACACATAATCACTTGCATGCACACACAGAAACACACACACACACACACACACACACACACACACACACACACAAGCCAGCCACACATATACACAAAAACATACAAACAGCTGACATCTGAGCACTATATTAGGAATATAAAGATCATTACTCACATAATGAATTATAGATACTGTAAATGGAAGAAAATAATCAACAAACATTATAAATACTAACTATTTGGAGGTGTCAGAATTAGTTGAGGACGGATTTGTGCAGTTTTGAACACAAGGATCTTCTTACACAGACTTGCCGAGCACAAAGCTGTTTGAAATTATCTCCCTGAGCATTATGTCTGAGTTCCTCACAAAACTCAGTTTTGACACTGTAAACCTTTTTCAGGACAGGCACAAAAGATCTCCCTCCCATTTTCAAAGGATTGTGCTAGCTAACTTTTTGTTCATTCACTCTAGGGACAATTGGCAGGGTATTATTAGTGATTTCTCTTTGGTTTAATGGTTTGAGTTCTCTTCTATAGAAGGGCTGTGAAAGATTTTGTGAGACACATTTCTCTTCTATGGCAACAGTTTTCTTGAGTTCCTGGCTCTTGGAGATTTCACCAGTAGCCATGGTTGACCTTTATCTCAATATATAGTGTACTGTTCATTCAGAGTAAAACGTGCAGTGTTGGTAATCATTTTCTTTTGAAATAATTTCCGTTTGCCAAAGACAGGTTTAAAGAGCAAGATCAACCTCTGGGAATACTTAAAGGCTGTATAGACTGCCTTTTCAACCTATTCAACCTTGTACTTGCAAAGACCTCTTTTAAGCTGCAAGTCTCATGCCAACTGCCTCAAAGAGATTGTGAAACAATGCTCCCCATCAGTCAGTTTCCATGTGGCGTTGAAGGGATTCACTATTATGAGCTGAAAGTTTGAAAATAAACCTGCAGAGAGTGTATCACTTATGTAGGTCTCCAGAAAGAATCTCACAATAATTTAGAATTTCTATTATTTGGACATTATACTTCCACAAATGCAAGGTAACATAATACATCAAAAAGAATACATTTATTCCTCAAATATCTAAAATAATCTTCCCCTTAATATTAGGCATTTCAGGTGAATTTTATAGCTTTATTTACAATGCTGGATCATGACGTTATACCTGCATTATTCACTTCAAATTTGAGATTATTCTTCTTATACCCAAAGTTTAATCTTGGGTTTGTCATAACTAAGCTGTTCAGCTGAGATGGATCAAGGGAACTCATTTAGGTCTTATGACATTTGTCAACAGCAATCAAGATGTCAAGAAAAATGTTAAGGACTTCCTGTAATATTGACTTCTATAATACCTTTATGAGAAGTTGCTGAATTAAACAAATAAAAATGAAGAATATCCAGCAAATTTCAATTTTGGTCAATCTCTTTCCAATATTACTATTTTTAAATATCACATTCAGCACAGATAGTGTTATTAATCATTATTTCTTTGATCCTGAAATGAAAGGTTATATCCCCAGTTTTTTTTTTCAGACACATTTACATCCCTACACTTTGTAAAACTGGCTGAATGGATTGTATTCACCTGACCAATTTACGAACCAAATATGAGCCTTCTAAAGAATCCAAAATAGTACCAGATGATGCAAGTCTTGAGCACATGTATAGAAGCATGCCTTAGGACTGGAGAAGCTTTTCACTAGCTGACAGAGAAATAAGAGAAGTTCTATTAATCCTAACAACTATGAATGGAGAACTGCATACCCTCAAATATACCAATAACCAAGGTGAGATCTTTATCACTTACATTCCTTAACGTGGTAGACTTCTTAGAGTTTTGATTGGAATGATTTTCATGATATAAATTATTTTCTTCCATGTGCACCTAAAAGATGCAGTACTTTCCATTCCAGTAAATTTCTTGGGGTCATGAGAACAAAGTTTTGCAGATATCCTCCCAGGCCTACTAAGACCTTTCTTTAAACACAGGTTATCTTTTATGAGCACTCTTCAATTGCAGGCTTCTGTGTCTTTAAAAGAAAAGAAAGTGAATTCTTGCCTTACCTAGGCAATTCATTGACCCAAGGCTCTTCATATTTATACTAGAAGGGTAGAGTTATTAACAATAATTTAAAAATGTAAAAACAAGAACTCATAGTAGAGGGTTCTGATGATTAATTTCAAATGTCACCTTGAGGCAAACTGAAAATTACCAGGGAAAAGAGTTTCAATTGAGGAATTATTTAGATCAGGTTGGCCTGCGGCCATGTTTGTATAGTATTGTCATGATTATTTACTGAAATAGAATGACCCAGACCATTTTAAGAAGACCCATTCATTGGACAGGAGGTCCTGAAGTGTACAGGACAAGAGAAAGCTAGATGACAGAAACAGCAGCTAAGAGGAAGCACAAATGAACTCCTCTACCTGCTCTTGACTATGAATGTGATAGGACTAGGTGTCTGAGTTCCAGTTATCACCTTCAATGTTGAACTCTAACCTGAATCACAAGATGAAGAAACTCACTCTTGTAGTAGCTTTGTCACAGCAATAGAACAGACACTTGAATAAGTTCATAGGTTGACACAATCTCAGGTAGAGCTCTGAGGAATTTGGAAGATCTTGATGTTTTGAATTTAGCTTTCATAATTGTGTTTATTACTGATTTTAGATTAATTTTGTAATTTTGTACATATTCTTAACTGGTTACTTTGTATTTGTCATATAGGATTGCATACAAACACTTAACATAAATGTTGGATAAAGGTCATAGAACAGTATTAATTTCTTATGTTTCAGTAGGATTTCCTGGTGTGGGATAATGCTTTTGTACAATGGTTTAATAAAACACTGATTGGTCAGTAGCCAGGCAGGAAGTATAGGTGGGGTGAGCAGATGAGAATTCTGGGAAGAGGAAGGACAGAGTTAGGAGTCACCAGCCAGACACAGAGGAAGCAAGATGTGAAGGCAGAACTGAGATAAGGTACCAAGCCATGTCTAAACATAGATAAGAATTATGGGTTAATTTAAGTGTTAGAGCTAGTCAGTAATAAGTCTGAGCTAATGACTGAGTAGTTATAAATAGTATTAAGTCTCTGTGTGATTATTTTATAAAAGACTGTGGGAATGTGGGTGAGAGATTTGTCTGGACCGTGGGCTAGGCAGGACACATGAAAACTTCTGACTACAATTTCCTGGAAAATCATACAAAATGGTAGAAAAATTATGAACAGGATTTTAACATAGGGAATAGAAAGAGCAGTGGACACTAAGACTCATGGCCTTCAAAGCATTACAAGGACTAAGCAGTATTATAGAGACGATTGACCTTCCACTTAAATGTATCTCACAGGGTGTCAGGGTTTGATTTCCTAACTTGGACATTATTCTCACTCTCTAATTACTAAATTGATTAATTTCATTTTGATATCTTAATTTTTTATTTTTTTTTAAATTTCTGTGATTATATTTTAATTGTATCAATTATCCATTCCCTTTCATCCTTCAAAACTCTCCCATATACCTCACCTTGCTTGTTTTAAAATTTATGGCCATATATGGTGTCTGTGTATGTGTACAAATTTCATATATATATATACATACATATATATGTGTATATATACATATATAGTGTGTGTTTGTGTGTGTGTGTGTATGTGTGTGTGTGTGTGTGTGTGTGTGTGTGTGTGTGTGT
>CABHPP010140197.1:7152-18793 GCA_902168425.1 Peromyscus attwateri
CTGGAATACAGTGGGTGAGGGACTCGGAATACAGTGGGTGAGGGACTAGAATACAGTGAGTGAGGGCTCGGAATACAGTGAGTGAGGGACTGGAATACAGTGGGTGAGGGGCTTGGAATACAGCGCAGGATGAACCTTGGCAGCAAATGTCTTCGGCCCCAGTCAGTGTGGGCACGAAACAGTCACAAGGGCCGTTCTCTAATGCATAGGGCTGCGGCGGCGGGCACTTGCAAAGGGAAGTGGTTTTGTACTGCAGAATACACATTGGCTTGTGAGGGACTTAGAAGAAGAAAGATTGGGAACATGGATGTCTGGGAAAGAGACGTGTCCCCAAAGTTCCAGTTACCTGTGGTCAACCATGGTCCGAAAACATTGACTAGGAATAAGTTCCAAGTTGTAAGTTGTATACTATTATGAGTATCATGATGAATCTAGGGCTATCCTGATCTATCTGCCCAGAAAAGGACTCATCCCTCCCTCCATCCATCCCACTCTATGCACTCCCCCATACATTTGTCACTTAGTAGCTATTGTGGAATATTATTTTAATTAGGCAAAGATGTGTTACATCTGTTTATGCTGTGGAATCTGTTTATGCTGTGGCATCTTACATCTGTTTATTCTGTGGAATCTTACTTTAACTGTGTAAAGGTGTGTTACTTTTGTTTATGCTGCACTTGTTTAACTATGGTGTAATAGGTGTGGATGCTTAGGAAAAATAACAGTGCATGGAAAGTTTGGTATTACCTGAGTTTTGAGGCCTTCATTGGTGTTCTGAGCATGTATTCTCCCTTGATTTGATTCTGTGTTTGGAATCAAAAACTGTCTCCGTTAGGGTTTCTATTGCTGCCATGAAACACCATGACCAAAAAGCAAGTTGGGGAGGAAAGGGTTTATTCAGCTTACACTTCTACATTGCTGTTTATCACCAAAAGAAAGTCAGAACAGGAACTCAAGTAGAGCAGGATCCTGGAGGCAGGAGCTGATGCAGAAGTCATGGAGGGTGATGCTTACTGGCTTCCTTACTGCTTTCTTATAGAAGCAAGAACCACCAGCCCAGGAATGGCACCACCCACCATGGTCACTAGTTGAGAAAATGCCTTTCAGCTGGTTCTCTTGGAGGCATTACCTCAACTGAGGCTCCTTCCTCTCTGATGACTTCAGCTTGTGTCAAGTTGACACACAAGACCAGCCAGTACAAAGACCGTCCTTGGTGCTATGCCCACTGTAAGTAGAACTCAGGCGTGGATGTAGATATGACCGTCTGTGCTGGATAGTTTCATGTGATTTAACACAAGCTAAAGTCATCTGAGAGGAGGGAACCTCAATTTTAAAAAATGCCTCTAGAAGATCAAACTGTAGGCAAGCTGGTAGTGCATTTCTTTCTTAGTGGTGGATGGGGGAGGGCCGTTGTGGGTAGTGCCATCCTTGGGCTGGTGGTCTGGGGTTCTATAAGAAGTCAGGCTGAACAAGGCAGTAATCAGCACTCCTCCATAGCTTGTGCATCAGCTCCTGACTACAGGTTCCTGCCCTGTTTGGGTTCCTTTTTTTTTATTTATTTTTATTTATTATTATTATTATTATTTTTTTTTTTTTGGTTTTTCGAGACAGGATTTCTCTGTGTAGTTTTGGTGCCTATCCTGGATCTCACTCTGTAGACCAGGCTGGCCTCGAACTCACAGAGATTTGCCTCGCTCTGCCTCCTGAGTGCTGGGATTAAAGGCATGTGCCACCACCGCCCAGCCTCCTGTTTGGGTTCTTGTCCTGACTTCCATCAATGGTTTGGTAGTAGCATAAGACAAATAAACCCTTTCTTCTGCAAGTTGCTTGGGTCATGTGGTTTCATCACAGCAATAATCCTAACTAAGACAACCTCACACCGAAGTGACCACCATGACTAACCATAACAATGAACACTACAACTGACCACCCCAGGGTTTACTATGGCTGGCCACACTGATGAATATCACAGTGACCACAACATCTGACCATCACAGCAGACATCAAGACTGACCACCATAGTAACTACTACTGCTGAACACAAGCATGGCCACCATAATGACCACTGTGACTGACCATCACAGCAGACACTGAGACTGACCACTGTGGTAACCACTACTGCTGAACACAACCATGGCCACTATAATGACCACTGTGATTGACCATCAGAATGGACACTTCAACTGACAAGCACAGTGACCTTAGAAGTGACCACTAACATAGTGGAAACTACAACTGACCACGAAAGTGACAACAAAGGTGATAACTACAACTAACCACCAGAGTGGACACTACAACTGACCACCAAACGTATCACAGAAGTGACCACTCTGGTTAACCATCAGGGTGAACATTAAAGTGACCACAACAGTGACCACTATGATTGACCATCAGAATGGACACTACAGCTGACCACAAAAGTGACCACAGAAGTGACCACTATGGCTGACCATCAGTGTGGACACTACAACTGAACCAAACAAATGTTGTAACATCCACAAGTGGATCTAGGTTGATAACTTCTGTTTGTAATTGAGTGCTATTCTGAGTTTTCAGAACTATTCTGGGTCAGCTGGGGCCAGTACTATAACTTCTTCCTGTGTAAAGTTCTGTTAAAGATGTCTATAAAAAGCTATCCTTGCCGGGTGGTGGTGGCACACGCCTTTAATCCCAGCACTCGGGAGGCAGAGCCAGACAGATCTTTGTGAGTTCAAGGCCAGCCTGGTCTACAGAGAGAGAGATCCAGGAAAGGTTCAAAGCTACACAGAGAAACTCTGTCTCGAAAAACAAAAACAAACAAACAAACAAAAAGCTATCCTTCAGATCTTGTCCATACCATGCTGTATGTGCTAGCCAACAAACACAGAAGAAAGCTCTTCGGTAGTGACAGACACAGTTCAGACACACATACAACAGGCAGACACAACACACGGGCACAGTAAACACACACACACACAACAAGCCACAGACCACAAACTGTAGACAGACAGAAGATACAGGGAGAGAAGTGGAGAAATCAAACTTTGGCTCAATCTTGGTCAATTAATACAAGAGGAAGTCTTTTTAAAAAGTTATTATTTCTTAATGCGACACTGACACATTTGGTGCCCTGTTGAGGTTTCTTTAATGCTTAATCAATGTGGACAAAGACTGCTGAGTTATGCACACCTCCTGACCTAATGTCAAGACCCTGAAGGTGGACTTGGGGGTGTGGTCACTGAACGAGTTTGTTCTTCCCAACATGATCACTTGGATAAATCTAGTGTTGTACCTTGCAAATAAACTCTTCTCCTCGAATTATTTTAAATTGAATGTCAAGAACGTCGAATGGGTCTTTAATTTTAAAGGGTGCACGCCTTTAATCCCAACACTCGGGAGGCAGAGGCAGGCGTATCTATGTGAGTTCGAGGCCAGCCTGGTCTACACAGCTAGTTCCAGGACAGGCTCTAAAACTACACAAAGAAACCCTGTTTCAAAAAAAAAAAAAAAGAGTGTGGAATGATATAAATGAGCAGATACCGGTCAACAGGCATCCACTCTCTACAATGCCCAAAGGTTTCTTTCTAAAGGCAGCTTCTTTACACTGACTCTCCCAGACTTGACCAGGGTTCTGCATACACAAGACAGGGACCCAGTTCTTACACAGCACTCCTTCCTCTTACTTTTTACAGCCCACTCCCTGCTGAGTCCAAGTCCACAGTTTCCTCTTACTGTCAGTCAATATCATTCCTGTACTTCCCATTTTCTACAAATGTACTGGGCTCTCTTGTCTACTCACCAGAGACCTCTAGGTCTCTTTTTTTTTTACAGGCTTGTTTCTCTTTGATCTATTAACCCTCTTCAGTTGGATTTTAGGAGGTCCATTACACACACACACACACACACACACACACACGCACGCACGCACGCACGCACGCACGGCAGAGCATTTGTTGTTAAGTGAGAAAAGGCTTATTACAACAGAGGAAAGGTAAGTAGAATAATCAGTGGTGCTCTTCAAATTCCCCATTGATTGCCCAGCTCTCAGCAGATGGCATCCTGTAAACTTAGAGATGAGTGCACACACTTAGTGTCAAACTCACTAAACCGGACGTTCATTCTGTCTGCTGAGTGGATTGAGGGCACTTAGGAAAGTGACATGAGATGCGAACACATTTTTATTACTGCTGTGTGACAATATTAATTCAGGAGAGAGATGTGACAAATCCCTTGTTCCCAAGCATTTGTTATGTACTTAACATTTAGAGATGACAAATTAAAAATGGGGATTAAAGAGAGAGCGAGAGATTATAGTGTTCTTGTCTATAATATAAAATACACCTGTTTTGTATAAATTAAGGTTATATTAGTTGGCTGCTAAGTATGATAAAGGATAATAACAATGGGGAAATGAGAAAAATTTTTAAGATAATTATTATGAAAATATTAAAAGCTTGGTTTTATTCTGTCTTCAACATATGTTTAAGAATTTTAACCTTATCTTTGTGTTAAAGGTATGTTAATTACATGTTTTCCTTCTATTTTCCTAGAAAACAGTGCATAGGACCATTTTTTAAGGCTTAACCAGAGAAACAGAGCCAACAGAGCCAGTGGGTATCACACAGAATAAAGAGATATTTACTATAATCAGTTGCCTAACATGGTCACAGCGGCCAAGTCCCATGGTCTGCTGCCTCCAAGCTGGAGAGCCAGGAGAGTGCTTCAGTCTGAGTCTGAAGGTCTCTGAAGCAGGGAGCAGATAGCATAGATTCCATCTGAGGGCAGGAGGAAGTGAGGGGCCCAGTTCCGACGCTGAAGCAGGAGAAAGGGAGGTGTCTTTGTCAGTGTTCTGCTACTGTGAAGAAACATCATGACCATGGCAACTCTTATAAAAAGAAAGTGTTTAATTGAGGCTTGCTTGCATTCAGAGGTTTAGTCTATTGTTGTCATGATGGGAAGCATGGTGGCACACATGCTGGACAAGGAACTGAGAGTTCTACATCCAGATCTGCAGGCAGCAGGAAGAGAAAAAGATGGCCACTTGGCCTGGCTTGGGCTTCGGAAACCTCAAAACCCATCCCCAGTGACACACTTCCGCCTATAAGACACATCTACTCCAACAAGTCCACACCTCCTAATACTGCCACCATTCCCTGGTGACTAAGCATTCAAATCTATGAGCCTGGGGCGGGTGGCGGGGGGGGGGGGGGGGGGGGGGGGGGGGGGGGGGGGGGGGGGCATTCCTTTTCAAACCACCACAGGAGGGAAATTCTCCTTTATTCTGGTTTTCCTTCTGTGCAAGGCCTTGGTGGTTTGAGTGAACCCACTCATGTTGGGAAGGGCCAACTGCTTGACCTAGTTCACAGATTCAAATGCGAATCTTCCCCAGAAACACCCTCACACACACCTAAAAGTAACATTTGCTGGGACATCCATGGCCCTGTTGACACAAGAGACCTGTCACAGTACCCCTTCGGCTGGAGTATGGTTCACTACAGCTCTTACAGAGTGACATTTGTCTGAACAAGAGATTCTCTTAGCAAAGTGGGAGTTCAAAGATGGGCAGGCAGCACCAGCTCTGCAGATGGAGGCCCCCTAGAGAATCACTCCCATCATGCCATGTCTGTGAAAGATCTTCCTCTTTCAGGGGAATTGGGAAACACTTCAAGTTTTCATGATTTTAAAAGAAAGCTCAGATATCTGGAAGAATCTAGACAAGTCTGTTTCATCCACTCGGTCAATCACGATGACTCAAGTGACAGGGTAACTTCGCCCTTCCCTCTGCCCAGCAGAGGGGTCCCACATTTTCCTCATCTCTTCACGGGCAGCTTTGAGGGTCATCAACAACTGCCAAATGCACATATATTATGGCCTCCTTGATAATCTGTCTGCTCCTGTGTTAGGGCAAATCGAGAAAATGAGTCTGGGCATACAAAAACACAATAAATTAGCTGAATGCTGGCAACACACAAAAGTAGAAGTTATTATCGCAGTAACACACAATGAAGGAACTCTTCACTTTAACAGGAAAATTACAGGCTAGCATCCATGAAATCATGGGAATTTAGGTTCTCTTGTTCGTTTCTGGATGGTGCCCAGGGCACTCACAACCATATAATTTGTTAGGACAAACCATTAAAAAAATTTTTTACCTATTTTTTAAAGTAAAAATGCTTTTTTTCTCCTCCTATAATTATTCTCAAATATACCCCCACCCTCTGTGTGTGTGTGTGTGTGTGTGTGTGTGTGCTGGGGATTGAACTGTTGGCTTTGTAAATGCTGTGTAAACACTCTACCACTGAGCTATATTCCTAGCCCCATTCTCAAGTTTTTTTTTTTAATTATTTTTATTTTATATGTATGAGTGTTTGTCTGCACATATGCCTGTAAACAGCATGTGTGCCTGGTGCCCACAGAGGCCAGAAGAGTGCACTGGACCCCCTAGAACTGGAGTTATAGATGGTTGTGAGAAAGTCACCTGTTCTTAAATTTTACTGAACTATTTCTCATCACTTTGTAAACAGGAAGCAGAAAAATGGAGTGAGTCTCCTGAAACATTTTTGGATGAAGTGCCAATATTTAATAGAAATGGGGTTATTAAATTCCTGGTCTAGAATGCTAAGTTCAGACTATTGTCTAGCCTCCAAAGTTTCCAGAGAAAATAGAATGTCAGACAGTAACTGGGGGTGGGAGTGGGAGGTCCTGTCCTAAGTATGGGCAGCGTTTTCCAATAAGTTGGAGACGTGAGTAGAATAAAAGAAGAGAAAGCGAGCTACAGCATACGAGTTCCACTCTTCTTGAGTGAGTGTATATACTGTGGCTTTTGCCATTGCCACAGACATCACAACACTCAGCCTCTGCAGCCATGTAGAGTCACACCAGAGAGCTTCCAAGCCTACAGCACCCAGCCGGGGCTTCTAAAGCTTCCTGCCTGGCTCTTTACCTCTCCGGCAAGCGGATGGCCATTGGTGGATGATCCAGCCTTCTATGGTGTAAACCAAGCCAATAAGTCCCCTTTTGAGAGATTGTGGGAGTTGGGGGAAGAGAGAGAGTATTGGTTCTGTTCCCTAATGAATCCTGACTAATACACATGACTGCAAAGAAAGCTATTGTTCTGGCTTATCTGTTGCTGTAATAAACACCATCTGACCAAAAAGCACCTTGGAGAGGTCCCAGAAAGAGATTTCACAGCATTCTAACAACTTGCCAAACGTCTTGAAGATGAGGCTAGAGCTGGGATGATAATGGTGAGCCAGAAACTAGCGCTGTCTATATCATGGGTTCTCAACCCCATTTCACAGGGGTTGCCTAAGACCATCGGAAAACATGGATATTTATATTATGGTTCATAACATTAGCAAATTACAGCTATGAAGCAGCAATGAAAATAATTTTGTGGCTGGGAGTCACCACAACATGAGGAACTGTATTAAAGGATCACAGCATTAGGAAGGTTGAGAACCACTGGATTACACAGACTTCTTGCCCTCTACTTAAAGCTAAACTTCATCTCATGACCCCAAAGATGCACCGTGAGTCACTAGACCTCTTTATTCCTCTTCCAAATGTGGACACATTGAATAAATATCCCCTTTTTTCTGATTTTTGTTATTACTTTGTTTGTTTAATTGGTCTGTGGAGGACAGGTAATGGAGCCTGGCTTGTCAGGGCTGCCAGGATCCAGGCTCTGACCACAACAACATCAGTAACAACAAGCGATCATCATTGAGTTCTGAGCAGAGGAGGGAGGTGATGAGGTAAAGAGCGTGAAGGTGGCAGAAGTGTGTGTGAGGGGCTGGAGAGGAAGGAGCAGAGGGCACTGTAGCAGGACACCACAGCAAAGAATGTGTATCTATACCCTAACCTCCCGGTGCTGGGAAACGCAGGCTGCTGGAGGGAATGGCTTTAACAAACACCCACCCTCCACTTCAGCACTTGAAATAACCATCCAGCTGACTGCATACATTTAGGTTGATCTGAAAAGTGATGCCAGCATTCCTTTGCAATGTCGCCTCGTTATCATGTCACACTGCTTATTTAAAACAAGCAACGCTGTGTGGTTGGAGAATCACCTGCGTGAGGGATTCCTCCCCTAGAGCACCTTCTCACAGAGCCAAGTGGATAGCAGAAGAAGGGTTAGTGGAGTTTTAATGATCTCAGGGCACAGGGAAAAGATAGTATACCTTGCAAGAAGGAGCAAGGCCCGCGAATCATGAGAACAAAGAACCTGTCACTCTGAGTCTTGGGTGTAGCTTTTATTGAGATTGGTAAGAAACTGTGTT
The DNA here is from genome assembly GCA_902168425.1 of Peromyscus attwateri. Taxonomy (NCBI): domain Eukaryota; kingdom Metazoa; phylum Chordata; class Mammalia; order Rodentia; family Cricetidae; genus Peromyscus; species Peromyscus attwateri. The sequence continues at coordinate 15,414 of CABHPP010140197.1, forward strand.
CTGCCCAGGATAACTCAAAATCTGTGCTCCATCTTGTCAAGCCAATTGAGGAAGAAATAACTGCATTCCATTACCACTGGCTTAACTTTTCAATTGGCTCAAGGTTGTTCAGTGTGGCCCGAAACTTGGGTGGATGTTTGATATAGTAGGCTAGTGTGAGAGCCAAAGTTACATTTGAAGTTTTAATGACTATGCCTAAGAGACCCATGAAATAAAAATGCCTCTGATCTGCAAGCCCCTTGCCCAAGGACAGAGAGTTCCTGAAATGCTGGTGGCTGTTGTTTATGGGAGATAACAAGTCACACGTTTTTCACTCCCCTAAACAAGTTCAACCCATCTATACTGGATGTGCTTGATCACATGTGGGCGGGAGGTTCACAGGCTGGAGGTACATCAGGATGTGTGCTTGCCCCTGATTGGACCTGATGGGAAAGGCAATGAATCTAAGTCACTGCAAACTGGAATTCTGGGCCATTTCCTGGGAACCCGGGTATGGACCTGGCCAGAGCCCATCCATCCATCTGGCCAGTATTTAATTGCAGTTTGCTTCAAATTTGGCTTTAAATTGTGGTAGTGGTCTTATTCTCGATCGATAGGATTAACACTAGTCACATTTATTACCAAATTTACTTTTTTTGTTTATTATTTTGTTTTATATCCCAACCAAAGTTTCCCCTCCCTCCTCTCCACCCAGTCCCTCCCCACCACCTCCCCTCCGCCACTCCTCCTCCTCTGTTTCTCTTCAGACATGGCCCTCCCATGGATATCCATCCAGCCATGGTGTATCAAGTTGCCGTGAGATGAGGCATCTCCTCTTCTGTTGGCGGCTGGACAAGGCAATCCCGTGTCCGGGAGATCTGTTTGTGTTGACTGCTCTGTGACCACCAGTAGAGTCTGACCTCGGTTCAAAGAGCAGAGTCCACATTCAGCTAGCAGAGGTGGACCGAAGAGTTTCCTGGCAAACTCAGAGGGAGCTAGAAAGACACACAAAGGAGAAAATGAGGGGCCGAGGGGTTGCGTGATCTTTTTGATCCAGGAAGTGGAGAGGAGAAGGATTGTGTCTAGGTCGCTCTGTGGATTTCTCAGGCTTATTCCCTAATATTTATCCCTGAGTTTTATTTTTTAATAAAATGATAAAAGAAATCGAAATATCTGGCATCCAATGTGTGGTGACATCATGTGGTGGTTTTTAAAACTGCCACTTCCCCTTGTGACCACAGGTCACCAGCTTTTCACGCCAAGGGCTTTTCCTGTTGTGATCTGCACAGCCACCCCCCACCTCCCCCACCCCACCCCACCCCGCCTCTGCAGCCACCTGAGTCAGCTGCTCATCACTGGCCCTGTCATTCAGGGGATTCGGTGCCCCCACCACTGCATCCTAGCCAAGCAGGCGGTTTCTGCTCATTTTCCCCTCATGCCTGCTTCTCAGGCTACTCCCTCCCCCTCCCTGCATATCCAGCACAAATACTGGGGGGGGGGGGGGGGGGGGGGGAGCAATCCAGCTGCTCCCCTCCCAGGTCAGTCCTGCGTAGACAGCACAGGTGCCAAGCCTGTGTAAAACTAGTCCAGCTGCCTGGTACCCCCCACGCCACCACAGCCATGGCCCTCACCCTCCACAGCCCTCACCCTCCACAGCCCCTGCTTAGGGCTCAGGCTTTTACTACTGCTGCCATGGCTATAAGTTGCTGAAGGGACCAGCCTTGCATGACCCTGCTGAGCAGCCACAGCTAGCCATCACTAGCAACGGGTGGGGCAGTCCTCTCCCATGCTGCTGTGTCCCAGCCACATGGATTTCTCCTAACAGTTCTCTATGTTAGCTCTTCAGGCAGCTCAGTCCCCCTCCCCACATGGTGCAGCACATGAGCAGCCACAGTGGTCCCTAACTCAGGTGTGTGGGTTATCGTGGCTGACTGGGGCACCCTGACACCAGCTGCCATCGCTGCCACCACTCAAGTTGGAGCTCATTTGTGCCTGGCTGGTCCCCAAGCTGCCAGGTGCTGAGCCAGAGCCATTGGCTGCTCTTGCATTTGGCTCTCTCCCTTAATAACAGCTCCCCTCCTGCCTCAGTGCTGTGCCTGCCCTCCCTGCTGGCACAGTCGAACATCACATCGTCACTGCAGCTGATTACCCTCATATAGCTCCACCTACACTATCAGCATCATCAGAGCTGGTAAGACACTTGGGAATTTTTAATCGGGGAATCAGGTTTGAAAAAAAAAACAGGAAAATCTTTCCCATGTTAAGAATGAGAAATGTCGCCGGGCGGTGGTGGCGCACGCCTTTAATCCCAGCACTCGGGAGGCAGAGGCAGGCGGATCTCTGTGAGTTCGAGGCCAGCCTGGGCTACCAAGTGAGTTCCAGGAAAGGCGCAAAGCTACACAGAGAAACCCTGTCTCGAAAAACCAAAAAAAAAAAAGAAAAAAAAAAAGAAAAGAAAAACCAAAACAAACAAAAAAAAAAAAAAAGAGAGAGAGAGAAATATCACAATGTAGGGGTTTAGGACCAAGTTTAGTGCTACTATGGATGGCTTGCAAATGGAAAAAATTAATGAGGGGATAAACAACTTAGCTGAGATTGGCATAATAATGGCAATCATAATTATTACCGGCTTGGTAATTCATATTTTATCCTTTAAAAAGTGGTTTGATAACTGTGCCAAATATGATAATTTGACTGATAAGATACAAACCTTAGAAAGACTTACTATTGATAAAGTATAAGCTTTAGAAATACTTACTACTGATAAGATACAAGCCCTGGAAAGACTAATGAAAATAAGAGAAATCTTCAGACACAGTCAGAGGAATTTAGAGCAGAACCTACCACAGCATTGCATTATGAAATGGAAGAGGAATGGTCCATGGTTATTAGAAAACCAACCTTAATTTATCCAATTACCATACAAGAATGATCACTAGATGACAGGTATCCCCTAGGCTATGCAGAAGCTAACTGGAATCATGCCAAAATGTTAGATTTGAAGAGATCTAAGGAAGTAATAGTTTCATATGCTATACATTCACCTTTTGTGAAGCCAGTGTTAAATTCATGGGCAACTAGAAACAGAATTATTCCACAAGACTGGAAAGATTTAGCTACAGCAATATTGGAAGCTGGTCCTCAGTTACGATGGAAAACATGGTGGAGAGAGGAAGTTAGGGCCATAGAACAATGAAGTAGGGCTAGAGGTATTGAAATTTCCTAAGACCAGTTTCTTGTTGAAGACCAGTATGTTGATTTGCTGTGGAACAATCTTTGTACATTGTAAATATGCATTGCTTTCATTGTTAATAAAAAGCTGATTGGCCAATAGCTAGGCAGGATTTTCAGGTCAGAGAAAACACTGGGAAGAAGGAGGGCAGAGTCTGAGGAGTTGTGAG
>CABHPP010140197.1:23793-39557 GCA_902168425.1 Peromyscus attwateri
AGGATAAAATCTCATAAATCTTTCAAAATGTTTGTTTCTGCTGTTCTCTACAGACATGTTAGGCAGATGGTCTTTATGTAGTCCCAACTCAATTAAAAATTAAAACTAGCTTTGGAGTTGGAGTGTGGCTCTCTCCTTCTCTAAACCCAAGCATGCTTGTTAAAAGAAAATCCAAAGTCTCTGTCTCATGTCAGAAGAGCTACCTGGTATGGGACAGAAGAAAACCAAAATTAAGGGACTATTCTAGTGTCACTAATCTCATAATCCCTTGAGTTTGCTTTAACTCTTTAAAACTTTTCTTTTTTTTAACATTTTACTTTTTTAAAAGATTTATTTATTTATTATGTATACAGTGTTCTGTTTGCATGTATCCTTGCAGGCCAGAAGAAGGAGCCAGATCTCATTACAGATGGTTGTGGGCCACCATGTGGGTGCTGGGAATTGAATTCAGGACCTCTGGAAGAACAGCCAGTGTTCTTAACCTCTGAGCCATCTCTCCAGCCCCCTAAAACTTTTCTTAAGGTATAAATATTATCTCAAAATTTATAAGATTACTATATGTATGTATATTTAAACTTTCTGTTGTGATATTAATGGTCATATAGAGTACTAATCCTAGATTTAGGTTTCATCTAACTTCCTGTATGTGATTTCAGGCTTGAGTCTGAAGCAAGTAATTAAGAATTAAGGCTGTGTATCCTAGGTGCACTTAACAGATTATGGTCCTTTAACCTCTCTAAGACCTGCTACATATGACATTTAAAATGTTAAGTTTTCTGCAGTGAATTGTGAACATTCCTAACAGTAACCTTTGAAGTCTCCAAAAAGATGAGGGGCCCCCACAATGACAATTACCCCTGGATTGTGGTATTGTCACTAAGCTGACAAGCACCATTCAAAGATCAGCTTTGGACTACAAACTAGTCAGGGCAATTTCAAGATTGTTAGCTAAGATGGTCCAGCCTCATAGACTACTCCAGCCCATGACTTCAGATAAGCCTTGCATTATCCCACCCCACTGAGACTGGACAACAGCTAGCTTCCCTAGGATTTGACCATTATCTTAATTTTCTCAGAGTCCCCTAAGGATGTTCTCACCCCCAGACAACAGGAAGTAGTTTTAAGAACACAATGCCCACATTCCCAAGAGGTGGAGTGGATGATGTTTTTTTATCAGTAGGTGAGTTATGAATGTTTATCACCATTTAAGGGGGTCAGTTACAAGTTGTTATTGGTCATGGTCAGGGAGGGAACTAAGCAAAGGTGGTTAGATTCAGGATCTCTTTCTGAAAAGGAAAAAGGGGAATGTAGGAATGATAGGACAAAAGGGCAGATTATTGAATCTATTGTAAACTAAAAATTAGTAATCTCAAATATGTTATGTTGGTATGGATTTTTGTATACTGATACAAATTTAAGGTTATTTTTGTTAGAACATACTCTACGTGTGTTTTCACTCTTAAGATATTTTTATATTGATACAAATTTAAGGTTATTTTTGTTACAATGTATTTATGTTTCTACTCATGTTTAAGATATTTTTGTGCCTTGATATAAATTTAAGGTTATTTTGTTATACTGTATTATATGTTTCTATTTCTTGTTTAAGGTATTATACCTATGCAGCTCATTTAAAAATGTAATGTAAACTTCTAGTCCTTGAAAGCTATTTAGGATAATAAAGAAATATAGCTTAATAGTTAGTCATTCATAACAATCAAACTTATAGCAATATTAAACATATTTTCAAGGTCTGTGGTGATATTTTATTTGTGCTGAAATGTGATGATATTTTATTTGTATGTTAATAATCAAGTTTGCCTGGAGATCAGAGGTCATAGCCAGCTATAAACAGAAGTCAGGCAGAGTCTCTGTGTGTTCAAGGACACATCCCTTTAATCCCAATACCAACCATAGAGACCTGGAGGTCTGTATAGACAGGCAGTGACGAGGAAGTGAGGTGGCTGGGTTAAGAGCCAATGAGAAGGCAGAACAGCAAGGCAATAAAGGCACAGGCTAGACAGGAAGAAGCTGGTTCTCTCGGGAAACTACAGCGGCATGGTGAGCTAAGGTTAGTTTGGTGGCTATCACTATCACTTTGATTTCTACAATTTTCACCCCTGTATTTGGCTCTGTGTTTCTTATTTAATAAGACTGTTTAGAAATTTTTCTACAAAGGTCAAACACATATTTTAAATAGATAGATGGTCTTCAAGCACTTCTGAGACCTACAGAATATGGCTTTTTAATGTTTTAATAATATAAGGCTTTTTATGACATTGAGACACATCTGTTCCTGACAGCATCAATTTAGTCCAAAAGAGGATGATGGGCATTTAAAAACCTCCATATGGAGTTTGCCTTCATTTGTGACAAAGTTAGCCATTGGGTAAAGAAACTGCCCTTGCCTCGATTGCTGACAATATGCTGTCCAAATTGGACAAGCAGGACACAAAAGGCAAACTTTGCCAAGACAAGGTGAGACAGTCCTTCAAAATTCCTGCTTCACAGAAAAGTCTGTCAGATATTCTAGCTCTATAGGCCAAAGATGGATGCCCCAATGTTACAGAGGTACCTTGGAATACTGTCCAGGCAGCAGGCTGTTTCTGTCATTTCTTAGTTTTGGAAGTTGTTTGCTCTGTACTTCCTGTTTACTCAGGTAATATTATATCCCTCTTGGGTCTCTGATGGAGTTGAAGACAAAATAGTTATTGTTACAGTTTTCCTTACTACCAAATTTAAAAAAGAAACTCACAAATAAGTATAAAGTGTATAATGTTGAGAAACATAAAAGCTTAAATTGTTTGTCTGAAAAATGTTTGAGGTCTAAAAAGATAGTTTTAAGATGGAAATACAAGTTATGATAGAAAATGGTTTAGGTATAAAACTTTAAATTCATCAAGATAAGATAGATAATACATTATTTTCTCTGCCAAATACAAATGGACTGGATATTGTGAATGTAATTCTTACCTGATAATTGTTCTTATTGTTTATGGTTTTATTGTGTTAGAGTTAAAACCTTTCCTTTTCATTTAGACAAATAGGGGGGGGCAAAGAATCTAAATTTAATTCCTTATGCTTGTGAAGCAAGCATGTAACCCACTGGACCATCTCCCTAGCTCCAGCATTTTATAATTGAGTAATACTGTAAAGCCTCTTAAATTTGAGTAATGTACAACTGACTTGAGAATTTTGTCATCCTTGGCATGCTAGCTCCCACTCACTTAGAATCCTGTTTACATCACTAAGATGTTCACAAGCTTCCCAACTCAAAAACCACAACCCAGCTACACGACATAAACACTGCAGGGGGACACTAAGCATGTGGAGCGGTGTGCACAGATGTCACTATAGTAAACTGTAGTGGAGTCATTGTTGATCCTAAGTGATTTCTAAATGAAGGCGTTGTAACACTTCCTGGGTTTTTAATTGTCACGTAGCTGGATTTAAAATATTGGTATTTTTAGATACTTTAATGATTTCTAGAGACACAGGGATAGAATATTTGAAATTGGAATTGTTCGATAAGGAGCTTTAACTTCCTGGCTTGACTGTCTATGCTATGGATATTGATAATTTCAGGATTTATGTTTGAACTGCAAGAATTTTCTCTTCATAGAGAGATACATAAGTGGCATGATTTAGTTTTAGTTTATAGTAATCAGTATTAAAAGGGGGAAAAAAACTGTCACTATTGAAGGGAATGATTTGAAATGACCACGTTGCAGGCTACAGAGCCCTCTGTGGACTTCTGGGACAAACGTGCACAGAAGCAGGAGGCTCCTGCTGGCTGCTTAGAGAAGGGAAAAGCCCCTGACTTACCTCTCACTGGAGTGTGACTTGCTTGCTTAAACCCCATGAGGATAGAGTGGGGGTTTTAAAGCCTAATTGGTGGAGGAGCACGAGGAGAGGGCTCAAAAAGTAAAGCTCAAAAAGTAAAACCAGGTCCTCAGCACCTGCATAAATACCAGGTGGCCATGGTGTCCTGTAATCACAGTGTGCAGGGAGCAGAGATGGGGACCCCACACGCAAGGTGACTTGTTAAGCTCTGGTTCTGTTGTGAGACCCTGTTAATATACACACACATGCACGTGCACCACACACACATATGCAAAAACAAGCAAACAAACTAATGTATTGGTACATACCTACAATCCCAGAATTTACGAGACTGAGACAAAAGGATTGTGACTTAGAGCCTACCTGGGCTACACAGTGAAACCATGCCTGGGAGTGGGGGAGGGGAGAACAAAATCTCAAACCCAAACAAAATTCCTTGTTCTCTTCTTTAGAAACTCGGATCCCACTGCCAAAAAGCAGCTACTGAACACTGAAGCCACCAGAGCAAGTGTAGGGACAGCTTTTCTTAGAACAGTCCCAATTTTTAAAGACCCAATCCCAAAGTCTGCATTTCTTGCAAAGGAAGGAAATTGTCATGTAGCCACATGATTCCAGATGACAGTAGGGATCAGTGGTCTCACAAACATTTCCCTTTTTCAGGAATCACATGGTAAGTTTATCTCTTCCTCAGTGCACTGCATGAGCTTGACCTAAGCAGGAAAAACCTCATTTCCCTTCATTTTGTTGCTCCATCCAGAATTTACCTTCCAGGGGCTGGAGAGATGGCTCAGCGATTAAGAGCACTGGCTGCTCCTCCAGAGGACCTGGGTCAAATTCATCTGTAACTCCAGTTCTGGGAGATCAAACACCCTCTGTGGCACTACGTGCACCTACTGCCCAGACATATGTGTGGGCAAAACACCTATATACATAACATAAAAATAAATAATTCTCAAACAAAGTGTACCATCCAAAGAATATTGGGTTTCTTGCTGCCATAACTCTCCCTGGCATCCAAGTACATGCAAATGATGTGACCCAATGCTTGGGAAAAATCCAGTGGTTATTAATTGTAATATCCCATAATACCAACAGCTGATTCCCCAAGTAGCTGATTCCCCAAGTAGATGCTCAGGCATTTGGCTCATCTCTTCACTGGTGTGTGTGTGTGTGTGTGTGTGTGTGTGTGTGTGTGTGTGTGTGTGTATGTATGTGTATGTATTAATGCTCTTGACAGAGGTCTTCTCCATTGTCCAAATCATATCCAGGAACTTCCCTGGGTCCACACTGAAAAACAAAGCAGAGAGAGTTTCAGTTCACGACTTTATTTCGCACTCATCCTGTGGGGAAGTATCTCCGTTTGAATTGGGTACTTTGACCTCGTTTTCCTTTGCTAATTGCCAGTATTAAATGTTTCTCTTTGACAATGAATTTCTGATAAAACATCTGTTTCCATTCAGTGAACTATTGAGAGTCGTAAATTCCACAATCTCTGCAGATGGGCCAATGATGTGATAAACACATCTTCACGGCTGGACAGATGGAGGCATTTTCTATAACCACAGCCATCTGGGGATGCAGGTCAGGGTCTGGATATCAGGGCTGCTCCAGGGATTCCAGTAGAAATGACAGCAGTAGAAACAGCAGCCCTTCCTTTGAATTCAACAACCTTGTTATTCTTTCTAACAGAGACTGCCTGACTGGCCTATGAAAACAAGTATTGCTAAAAACAAACTAGATGAGGTCAAGGTTCCCTGCACTGGCTTTGTTCAAGACTCATTCTTACTAGATTCTTCTGTCTATAGGATGTCTGGGTCATAAGGAAGGATGGTGCCAAGGGATGGCATTCTTTAGTTTCCTTGTAATATCTATCGTGTCTCTACAAATCCACCCCAAAGTAACATACAACTTAAGTGATGTTGGGTGGCTTGACACACTGAGCAAGCTCCAGCAGAAGTCCCTTAATTCTCCTTCTAGCCAAATAGCTGTCCCTAAGTCAGTGGTTCTCAACCTGTGGATGGCAACCCTGTTGGAAGTAAAAATAACCCTTTCACAGGGGTCGCACATCAGATATTTACATTACAATTTGTAACAGTAGCAAAATGACAGTTACAAAGTAGCAAAATAATTTTATGATTGGGGGTCACCACAACAGGAGGAACTGTATTAAAGGGTCACAGAGTTAGGAATGTTGAGAACCACTACCCTAAGCTCTATCTGTATGGAAAGTTTGGATTGGTGTCTGCTTAGAAAATTAAGTCTATCCCAGGCTGAAAGAGTCTTCTCGCCACATCACTACACAGCTGGATATGAACTTCCCTGAGGACCAGGTCCCCCCAGACATCTGGGCAGTGGTAGTTTCCTTTTCTTTGGAAACCCAAGTAGAATCAACTAGCCTTTAAAAACCTTATGATGGTAAGCTCCTTTGTGCAGAACATAAATGAAAGTACCCTGCCTGGCTCTCGGGGTGTCTCAGGGAGGTTTGCTCCCATCTGAGAGTGGGACCAGGCAAAGCCGTGGGCTCCTGCTTCAGCTCAGAATCCAGGACTGGTGAATATGGGGGCACTGAGTGGGATTTTTTACCAGCCCAGATCCCACCACTTCAAGGCTCACTTCATGTTTCTTCTGTTTCACGACTTACTCCCTGAGTTCTGAAGGACTCGTAGGACTCCATCTATAGACATGTAAGATATAGCGGTTGGCACTGTGCTATGCTGTGGTGTTCTCTACTTGGCTGCCCATACATTAATCCTGAACACACACCTAGAAGACAAAAACCATACTCTAAGCAGGTGTTCTCTATTTGGCTGCCCATACATTAATCCTGAACACACACCTATAAGACAAAAACCATACTCTAAGCAGGTGTTCTCCATTTGGCTGCCCATACATTAATCCCGAACACACACCTATAAGGCAAAAACCATACTCTAAGCAGCTGTTGCATCAGGGAAGACTGTCTTGCTGGCAGGGAAGACAAATTAAAGTAGAGATTTAAGAAATTAACTTTTTGCTTTTGTGACTGGAAAACACAGAACCGGCCCCTGATTCTGGTCCAGCTGGGCTCTATGTCAGGCTTCTCTCTGTGGCTCTTTATTCCTTTTTTTTTCTCTCTCTCCCCACTAGTCTTCCTCTCTGGAGTAGTTTCCAGAGAATCAAGGCTTACAGCAGTCAGCTGCGCCATCCCAGAAGACAGATCTCTGTCCTAGCATTTCACAGACTTCCCACTTCCTCTCACGGGGAGAATGGTGTTAGACCAGCCACCATGGTCAAGTACAGTGCTGTTTTCTTTGACCTATACCGAACACCTGTGCCCCAAAGGAACCAGTGCTTTCAGAAATTGTGGGGAACTACAAAATGGTATAGCCAGCCCTAGGGCTAGAGAGATGGATCAACAGTTAAGAGCATTTGTTGATCTTGTAGAGGACTCAGGTTGAGTTCCAAGAACCCACATGCTGGCTCACAACCATCAGTAACTCTACTTCCAGGGAATCCAACCTCCTCTTCTGACCCCAAGGGTACCAGATGCACACAGGTATATACATGTACACATACACGTGCACATACATGCAAAACACTCATACACATTAAAGAAAGAACTAAATCCAAGTTTTTTAAATTCCATAGACCCTAAGGACAGGCAATCACATATACATTTACCCTTTTACCTCACATTCTTATCTCTCAGAAGCCATCTCTCACAGTGAAAAAGCTGATGAAATATGCATATGCACAGTTATTTATTATAGAATGGCTTGTGGTAGCGAAAGGTTGTAAAGAATCAAAACATCCACCAAGAGGAGACCACTTTATTAAACCAGCACATCCATACAATGGAGTCACTAAAAGGAATGAAGAAAAGTACAGTACAAAGGTTAACTTTTATGAGTCAGCTTGATGGGATTTTTGCATGCCCTGATGCTTGATTCAGAATAATTGCATTGTTCACATTGTTTCTGTGAGGGTACTGCTGGGTGAGAATAATAACACTGAAATCAGTGAGCTGGAAAAAGCAACTTATCTTCTCTAATGTAGGTGGGCCTCATCTAATTGGTTGAAGGTTTGCAGAAAGCTCAAAATTTGTCTTTTACTGAAGTCAGGCGGAACTCTCCCTTCCTGACCCTTCCTCGGGATTGAAGCACTGGTTTCTCTTTCATGTTATTGCAAATGGATACATCATCCTTCAGACTGGAACTGCACCGTTGGCCCTTCTGAGTCTCTTGCTTGTCCATGTGCCCTGAAGATCTTTGGGACTTAGCAGATTCTGTAGATGCCTGAGCCAATCCATTGCAATAAGCCCTATCTGTCATCTACCATTTGCCACCTGTCTGTCAATCATCTATTTATAACATGTTATCTATTGATCATCACCATCATCAACCTATCTACGTCACACTGATTCTGCTTCTCTGGGGTACACTGACAAATGCCAGTGTCAACATTCACCACTATGGAGTCATCTCTGGGACAGTTCATCGTGGAAAGAGATGCATATAACTGATTAGCATTTATCTAAAACACTGGGGGCTACAAATTTTTTAATATTTTATTTGTTATTTAATGGAATAAATAAGAAAAGTCAATAATTACCTGTAGAAAGGGAAGTAGAGGTGGGAGAGGCGGGTAGCAAGCAGCAGGCATGGTGAATGGAGCAGAAAGCTGAGAATCTTCAACTGGCAAGCATGAAGGAGATAGAGCAACTGGAAGTGTTCCAGCTCTTTAAACTTTCAAAGCCTTCCTCCAGTGACATACTCCTGCAAAAGGGCCATACCTCCTAAACCTCCCCAAGCAGTGCCACCAACTGGGAACCAAGGGTTTAAATTCATGAGCTTATGGAGGATGTGCGTATTCAACCACCACAGGGAGCGTCTTGGAGCAAGACAAAATTTTGTATTATCTAGGATAGCTTGATGCTCCGTGGGACCAAAGAGACGGGGTATTTGATACAGGAACAGTGCAAAAGAGTGCTGGCTTCATGTTGAGGTCCCTCATGTTGACCACACAGTCATACTCACTGTTGCTTCCTGAACAAATGACTGGATCGTTCAGCCTTGGCAGGAAGGTTGACATTGTTGAACTGATTCCACCTGAAAGACAAGAGCTGCTCAGATTGGCATAAACCTGTGCTATGGATTGAAAATATTGCTATGGGACAATCAAGCCAAATGATGACCCCACTCAGCCTATGGGATGGTGAAAATCCCAAAGACAGAAAAACATATAGATCTGGAAGCTTTGGGATTCCTCAGACTGATGCCTGAGGAAGAAATTTGTGGATAAGGACAAGGATTTGACAGAAACTGCCTTTCATTTTCAGAACAGAGTAAGCCCAGAACTCTATCCACCTCAAGAAACCTTTGACACGGCATCTGAGAAGCTACCATTTTGAAGGTTTCCCACTGTTATGCTACCCTACCTCCAATTACACGAATTCCACTGTGCACTTCCAAATCATGAGGCCCTGAGGAATTGATAAAATATTCCATTGTCATTCCACATAACAAAAACTTCGTGACAAATGATTAAAAATATCTGGTGTTTCCTTCAAAGGAGATGCCTGGTGATGTGTGCTCAAGATCAAAAAGTGGCAACTTATGATGGGCATCCCATCCACAGAAAAACTGTAAGGATGTTGTCAATGATTAATGTGCTGAGCCCTTGGATTCAGAATCCAGCCTCTTGGTTCTTCAGAAGTGGCTTTCCATGATTATGTCCCCAAAGAAAACATGAACAGACTTGTGATACTGCATGTATGGCTTGAGATTGGTCACAGACTTCCTGGACACTGCAGATATCACCCTCTGCAGTGATATAAAGGAGATAAACAGGAGCCTCACTGACTAAGCTAACCCCAGGCACAGGAACTAGCCATTTCTTTGCAATGAAGTCTTCAGAGATGGGTCAAAGAGGCAAAGACATGACACCTACCCAAGTCCCAGAAAGTCTGCCGTTCTTTACCCTTGGATGGGACAACCTGAAGCATTGCTCCAAGGGAGATCTTGTACCCCTTGTCCAAATGGTAGCCTCTTCACTAACACCCCATATCGACTGCCCCATCATGATCTATTTCTCTACCTTCCAACTGATAGTGACTTTCTCAGTGTCTGCTACTCAGAACACAAATCTCAACAGTCTCAGGGTTGTAAGCCCAGCAGCTCATGAGAGGGTTTCCAGCCCCTCTTACTAGAAAAATCACATCAGAGGCATCATGGAATATTGATTCCAGCTGACAACTCAGCTAGATTAAGTCCTAACTGGAGAATAAGCAAAACCTTACTTCTGGGTGTGGCGGTGAGAGGCTGGCATGGAAGTTGGTGGACATAGTAGGGAAGGCCTTCCTGTTAGCATTCAGACCCACTTCTTAGAATCCTGGCCAGTAAGCAGATAATACCCTGGCCCACTCAGCATCCTGACATCATCTTACATAAAACCCACTTTAAGAAAAACTCCTTCCCTCCCTTTCTCTCTAGGTGTGCACCCCCTCTTTCTTCCCCTTTTCCTTCCCTCCATTCCCTTCTCCCTTCCCCCAATAAACTTTCCACGTGGATGTTGTGTCTGCATGGTGTGAGTAACTTTCCAGCCCACCACCCCATCTGCATGGCATGTCTCCCTCACCCACCAGGGCACCTTGGTCCAACCCACCAAGGCCTCCCGCGAGCCATTTCATAACACTTCCCTCAACCAGAACGCGCACCGTGTAGTCCACTGTAAGTCTGGGTAGATCTGGATAGTCTAGAGCTGAGATATGCCCTTCTTCTCCTGTACTTGGATATCAGAATGTCAAGCCCTGCTGCATCTGGGCTCCAGGACTCCCTACACCAATGAGCTCTGGAATCTTAGGCTTTGGACCTTAAACTGGAAGTTACATCTTTACTTTTCCTATTATGGGGCTTTTGGACCTGGTCTGGGCTATACTACTTGGCTCCTAGTCTCCAGCTCACAAATGGCTGTTACGTGCTTCTCAGCCTCTGTCATCACACAAGTCAATTATCCTATGAAGCATCCTCTTGTTTATCTTTATCTGTTTCTTTTTGATTCTGTCTCTCTACAGAACATGATTAGGGCTGCATGGAAGTGATCTAGAGTTGGGGACACAGTTAGAGCAAGGCCAGTAGAATCTGGCTGCCGAATCCTGTAGAGCCAATAGCAGACAGAGGCTGAGCCTTCATGCAGCAGCCGGTGTGTGAGTGTAGCCTGAGCTAGCCAACAGTAGTATCCTACCCAACTCTGTCCCCCTAGAGTTCAGAGTTTTTAAGGATGCTCTTGGAAACCATTTCCAGTTTGCAGGAAAATTGTATTCCTCCTGTGATTGTGTCTCTAGGCCATAGATATCAGCTCTTTAGACACCCTGATCACTTTGACCATTGAGCCTTTCACCCTCATCTCTACCTATAGCCTGGCTCCTCTAGGGCCCAGTCTGTAAGGGGAATGGGTAGATCCATCTGGCATACACATGCTTAGTTGAGGTCATAAATGCATTCCTTATTCTGAGCCAGCAGCTAATATTTCATTTTCAATACCCATGCTCCAGGCTAACAATGGCCTTGTTGTACTGCACACACAAGCTGTGGTGAAGCCCAGCCCACAATCTCCTGGTCCATAAAGGATCCATAGTGCTCAGTTTATCCTTTCGACTTTTGTGAGCATTTGCACAATCCTTGGGGAAAGCACTATAGTTTATAGATTGTCCTGTGCCCCTCATCTTTGTTACACTCTCTGCCATTTGTGGGGACATTTCAGATAGTCCCAACTATCACACACAAAGTGGTTGCTGGGATTCGTTTAGGAGTTCAGCCCAATACTGCGGAGAGGTATGCTCTCAATCTCTCTTGCTACTTCTCTTGTCTTTGCCTCTCATTTCTCCAGAATGGTGTCTGTACCACCGCACACTTTAAAACACAAAGGAGCATAGGAAAATAAAGCCACTGGCTAGGTGAAACTCCTACATTATTGACTGCATGCCATCCTGCTTCAGTATACCCTGGAAGAAAGCAAAAAGAGATATCTGCCTGTTTTGGACAAAAGAAAGTCACTCTGGGGGCTGGGATGATAGCTCAATCTGACCTCAGTTCAGATCTTGTACACCTATATAAAAAGCCAGATACAGCAGTCTACATCTGTAATCTCAGGGTTAGCAAGGCAGAGGCAAGAGGATAATGCAGGGTTTGTTAGCTAGTCAGTCTAGCCAATTGGTGAGCCAGCTCCGGGTTCAGTGATAGACTCAAAAATAAGGGGGTGGGCCAAAGAAATGGCTTGGGGTTGGGGCTGGGGTGGGCAATTCACTTGCCATGAAGGCTAGATGATCCAATTCAACCCTGGAATCTACATAAAAATAGAAGGAGAGAGGTCACTCCACAAAGTTGTCCTCTGACCTCCACACATGTGCCATAGCATCCACAAGATCTGACATCATACACATATTATAATAATAATAATAATAATAATAATAATAATAATAATAAATGTATAAACTAATAAGTTTGAGACACTATTAGGGAGGACATCTACATCAACCTTGGGCCCCTACATGTATGGATGTGATGGCACACATACACACACTCACCACACACACACACACACACACACACACACACACACACACACACACACGAAAAACCCACCCTGGATATTTTTTTCTAGCAGTAAAATACCCTTTCCTGGCGTTTAAATGGTTACAGGAATCCTCAGTTTTAGACACTCGTCAAGAAGACCTGCTCTTAATCTTCTGGTCCATGACTTCCAGCGGTCTATGGACTAGCAGTATTGAAGCTTACTGGAAATGCAGAATCTTAGTTCCTTTCCTGTCATACCAAAAGAAAATTTATTTTAACAGGAAATCCCAGGTGACAAAAGTCTGATATCTGCAAAAATAAATAATAAACCCAACAAAACCCTCACTGTTGTAGCGCAAATCCTAGTTGGTCTTAATAATAAAAACCTGGAGCCAGATAGTGGGGTAAATGCTGAAAGGTCAGAGAGACAAAGGAGCAAGCCACAGCCACCTCTTACCTCACCAACTCCTCAGCCTGAAAAGGGGGCAGAGCTCCTGTCTCCTCCCTCCTTATATTCTTCTCTCGGCCCAGCCATATTACTTCCCATCTCCACCTCCCTAGTGCTGTGTGACACGAATGCTAAACAGTCTTATTAACAGAAAAAACCTGGAGCCAGATATTGGGGTGAAAGCTGAAAGATCAGAGAAACAGAACAAGTCAGCCACATTCTTACCTCTATGAAATACTCAGCCTCAAGAGCGAGTGTTCCTGTTCCTCACACCTTATATACCTTTCTCTGCCCTGACATCACCCCCTAGGATTAAAGGCGTGTGTGCTTTCCAAGCAAAGGCAGGAGATCTCAAGTGTTGGGATTAAAGGTGTGTGCCACCACACCTGGCTCTGTTCCCAGTGTAGCCTTGAACTCACAGAGATCCAGATCTGTGATAGGATTAAGGGTGTGTGTCACCACTGTCTGGCTTCTATGTATAATCTAGTGGCTGGCTCTGTCCTATGATCCCCAGATAAGTTTATTAGGGCGCACAATATATCACCACAGTGCTGGGATTAAAGGCATATGCCTCCCAAGTACTGGGATCAAAGGCATGAGATCCTAAGTGCTGGGATTAAAGGTGTCTACCACCACTGCTTGGCATCTATGGTTAACTAGTGGCTAGCTCCACATTCTGACCTCCAGGCAAGCTTTATTTGTTAAAGCACAAACAAAATATCACCACATTTCCCCCTTTTTGTCTAAAATAAAAAAGAAGGTTATAACTAATATAAGAAAAACTATATACAATAAGTACAATAGCTATATACAATATATATAGGCAATAAATACATCAACAATGTCTAGTTCATTAATAATTGACAAATTTAAGGAAAATACTCCATATCTATCCTATCTTGGTGAGTACAAAAGATTATACTTAATTCACTTTCTATTCTAACTTGCATTACCAAAATTATCTTCTAATGTCTCTCAATCTTATACACTTTACACCTCTTTAGTGAATTTCTTTTCTGAATTTAGTAACAAGGAAAACTATAACTATAAAGTCTTCAACTCCATCAGAGACCTGAGAAGGAAATAACATACAGAGTAAGCAGCAAGTGCAAGCAAGTGACTTCCAAAAAATGTGAGAAATGACAGAAATAGCTGGATGCCTGGACAGTCACCCAAGGTTCCTTTGCAACTTTGGGGCATCGATCTTTGGCCTATAGGCCTAGAATATCTGACAGACTTATCTGTAAAGCAGGATTTACTGAAGGGCTGTCCTACCTTATCTTGGCAAAGTTAGGCAGTCCTTTCTTTTGTGTCCTGCTTGTCCATTTAGACAGCATATTGTCAGCAGTCAAGGCAAGGGCATTTTCTTGCCCAGTGGCAAACTTTTGCCACAAAAAAGTAAACTCCATATGGAGTTTCTTCTATGCCCATCATCTTCTCTGAAGTAGATTGGTGCTGCCAGTATCAGACATGTCTCACTGTCATAAAAAAAAGAACCTATGTTATTAAAACATCTTAAATGCCATATTCTGTAGATCTCTGACACATTGAAGACTGCCTGTCTACCTAAAATATATCTGTTTGACCTTGGAAAAATATCTAACATGACTACAAGTTTAATTGTAATAGGTGACTAACTACTAACCTGCATTTCTTTATTATCCTAAATAGTTTGTAATAATAACTTTCAAGGACTAGCAATGTGCATTACATTGTTAAGTGAGATGTATAGGTACAATACCTTGAAGAAGATTAGTAATGTATGTACAGTATATTCTAACAAAATTATCTCAACTTTGTATCAATGTCGTGAACTGGGTCTCAGTAGGGCCACCAGACCGAGGGAGAACGGGGTGAAGGTACTCAGGATAATTGGGATTCGGCGATGACAGACAGACACAGACACCAGAGTATGCTGTGAAACTGCTGTAATTTTACTGAACATTAGGCTGAGATTTTATACAATGTTAACAAGGAACTAAGTCCAGGGTAAGAGGAAAACAATAGACACAATCTTTTGTGGTCACACAATTTGGTTTTTAGAATGATTAATCTTAGAGACATGTTGTGGCCTGAATCCAAGAGCCTGGCCACGTACTCAATAACTGGTAATCCATTACTAGTAATTTATTAAAGACAGTTACAAAGTCCTCGCCAAGAGCCTTAGCCCACCTCTTTAGTACAGGAGCCATACCCCCCAATATAGCTGACCTTGTCTACCTATCATATGTACACCATACCTTTTTGTTTCTAGCCAGCCTTTCCATAAAAAGGCAACTGATTCTATAACATTTTTTTTCCCTGATTTACCCACCGATTCCCTTTAAAGTCATAAGCCCCTGTAAAAGGGAGTGGATCTAAGTAATTTTTACTTTTGGGATTCCAACAAGGGGGTGTCCACCATTTCTCATTAATATGGTATTGACTGTACTTTCTAACTATTTTTGTGGGAGTTGCCTAAGTTTTTTTTCTTGTGAGTTTACATGAGCTGAGTGAGGGTTACCTAGCAATCTTTTTACTTTTACATTTTTTTCCTTAGAATCCATGGGTACCTGAATCATCAGCTCTTTTTGTTTTAATCCATCCATGAGTGTCCCCCACTGAAGTAGGGGGTTTTTGTGTTACCTGTTCAAGGGCTTGAATCATAGGGGGCAGTGTCAATGTAACAATTGAGGAGTTATCAAGTACGTCAAGCAAGGGTCTGCAGAGTCCAGGCACAGGGAGGCTGTTATTGTCAGGAAAGAGGAAAGAAACAGGAGTCTTGCCAACCGTCCACGGAAGGCTGGTCTTTAGGGAACAATGTACCCAGGAACCATTACTCGGGCTGATTGCCAGGGGACCGCCGGGGGCCTAGCCTCGAGAGACACGTGCCCCCCTTCCTCGTGAGACCACCAGATCGGCATTTGTCACACGGGCGACAC